>OZ038404.1:13423432-13454727 GCA_964036045.1 Eutreptiella sp. 'Long Island Sound 2002' | reverse complement strand
CGACCCCGCGCTCGGGGTGTGCATCTGCGGGATAATTTTCCTGACAGGGGGTGGGGGCATCAGAAGGAGGCACCCACCATTTTGAAAAAGCAGGCACGCCACCCCCCTCCCCCTGGGGGGGTAGGGTGCGCGAGGCACTCAGAACAAGCATGCTGCAGGGAACAACAGCACTATGGGGTCACCGTGCGTGGACAGGGTCGCACTTGTGCGTGCCCCGGAAGGGGGCGCATCTTTGGGCACGACCCCCCGCCAGCCCCGGCGCCCCCACCAATATCACAGCCCCATCCCAATGCCCCAACGCACACCCGCTGCGATGGGCAGTGACGCCCCCCCCCCCACACGCGCGCACCAGCCCCCCGGTCCTCTGTCGGGCCACACTTCCCGGACGGATAGCGGACGATGGGTACGACACCATGAGGCCCCCTCACATCAACACCCCATCCCAATGCCCAGCACTCAGGGCTGTGCTTGAAAGGGGGGGGGGGGGGGAGGGGGGGTCTGGGACCCAAAAGTTCATGTACCAAAAATGGCCCCGCCAGATGTTCCCGATGATAAACTTCGGCCCTCTGTGTCTCCAGAGGTCATAAAGTGAAAAGTTGGTGGACCTCCGGTTGTGTGTTCTGGGAATCAGTTCAATACACTGCCGCAGGGGGGGGGGGGGGGGCAGACTTGCCACTAGAGTCTGCCAGCTGAGACATGATCCGACGGAGCAGGGTCCTACTAGCCACACACTCTGGGCCACATGCTGGACACAGCACGTTCCTACTGAGTTCTGGTGGTGCGGGGGGCGGATATTGCTGAGTGACCTTTGGTACGGGGCCAGTTCCTACTTAGAACCAGTTTCCCTGGCAGACGCTAGTGGCATGTCCGGGGGGGGGGGGGGTTGTACAGGGATTATTTCAACAGGGAACAGGAAATTTCGTGGGGGGGAAATTTTGCCACCCTTGAAAATCTGAAAGCTCCAACTGCCTCACGCCCACGCCCACGTGCGAGCCCATGCTCCGTTCAGAGTCGGAAAGACTTGCACATCCCATTGCCCACTGAAAGCAGCATCGGTTCACAACATCTGAAAGAATCTGCTGTGCCAAACACTTGCCCAGTACCTACGGAATGCAGTGCCATGTTCACTGCCCTGCCGACCCCCCCCCAAATTTCGCGAGGGGACAACTTCGCCCCCTTCCTTGAAGACGGCTTTTACCCACGAAGTCCTCCCCGCCCGAACTTGTCACCCCCTGTGTGCCCCCCCCTTGTCCTGCGCGCTGCACTGGCCTCGCGGGGCAGTGCCAAATCCAGGGCATCGATGCCCCGCTTGGCGCTGTCAATGGCTGGAAGTGTCCCCGTGAAAGCACCCAGCGAGCAGCGTCATGGACCGACCGGAAACTGCCCCTCCCCATCGGTGTTGGTTTAGGGGGCCGGGGGGGGGGGTCCCAGCCCCCCCCCCCCCCCGGCTGTGGGATACGGATGCGTGTGCACAACCCGTACCGTCAGGCACAAAGCAGAAGTGCAAAGCAAAAGTCAAAGAGGAAAGCCCTTCAGTGACATGTCACGGGCGCCTTCCGCTGCAGTAGAGAGGCAAAGACGAGAAATGCGATGCGGTTCCACTGCACCTAAGTCCTATGAACTGCCTTCTGCTTTGTTCAGGGATCATTGGGTACCGGAAACCCCCTCCCCAGTGGACTCCCCAGTCCGCCCGGGGCTGCCCACCCCAGATGGGGGGGGGGGGGGGGGTTGGCACAAGGCCTCGGTATCTGATTGTTTGCCTTTGGCGGCGCCTATTGGCCTCTCTTGCCACTGCTCATTCTGACCCTCTGTGGGCCCGAACGTGTTTTGGTTGTGTCAACGGAGCCCCCGGATGACTTGTCCTGTTGGACTACTCCGGGGGTCGGCTGTCCCGGAGACGGGCTGTTGCCCGTGCCGTTGACCAGGGGCATCCAGATGCACACTCCGAGTCCATGCGGGGGTTTGCCGACTCCAGCATTGACTTGAGCGCGCTGGGGTGTGCATCTGCGGGGGGGGGGGGGGGGATGCAAGCTGAGACAGCAAAAAATGCGATGCAAAAAAATGCAACTAAATGCGTTTGCATCCCCCCCCCCCCTGTCAAAAAGGTGCACGTGACACAAATTTGTCCATGGATTGCCACAAGAACAAGGAAAAGGAAGGCAAGACGGATGCAAAAAAAAATGCAAAAGGTGCCAAAAAAAAAAGAGCGCCTCCTTGAGATGCAAAGGAAAAGCAAAAAATATTGCATTTGCATCCCCTCCCCCCTGCCCACCCCCCATCCTGGGCTTGTTTGAGAAGGCGGGGGTGAGGAGGGGTCTGAGATCCAAGGGTTTGCATCCCAAAACTGGCCCCAAAATTTCCTTCCTCTGCACAATTTGATTATTCCCCCTGAGGAATCGTTTGTCAGACCCGGGACAGGGGGGGGGGGGTTGGAATCGTATGCTGCTGGGTACTTCCCGGGGTACATACGTGTTCGCCTTTTGAGGAGGGCATCCATCACTCGTGGATGGGGGGGTTGGTTGCCCACCGGTTGGGTTGGGGGTGACGGGGGCAAGTTGAGGGGTGGGGGTCGGGGATGACCCTTCTCCTTCCGCTTTTCACGTTCTAAAACAAAGTCCGGTGGTTAAAGAGGATAATATGAGAATAATGATATTAATACTATTATTCTCATATATCAATAATATTAATGAATATTAATGAATATTAATTCATAATATCACTCGGGGTGACGGCTCATAACATCACTGAAAGAAAGCATATTACTGGAAGCACTCTGCAGGGGTCTGCTGGGGTCTGCAGGGATTCACACGGGTTCACCACTGCAGCCCTGAGCAAGAGCTGCTCTAGAGGGCCCAACCGACGGCGTTGCGCCGGGGGAAACTTCGCCACTTGTCTCAACGGCGACCTAGTCCCTCAGCGACACCCCCCCCCCCCGCACCAGCGCGGGCTCACATCCACAGAGCCTTGGTGCAGTGGCACGCACCCACACCCACGGGACCTCCACCCCCACAGGCACACACACACACGCGCGCGCACGCACACACACACACACACGCACGCACGCACACACACACAAACGCACGCACGCGGGCGCACGCACCCGCACACACACACACACACACACAGCAACGCCCCCCCCCCCCTTCCCCCCAGCACCGCCACATACCGATCCAGCATGCATTCAGCACGCAGTTGGGGCCGATCAAACAGTTGTCGCCTGCAATGGAGGGGCATGCAGGACCACCCGCTGGCACAAGACCGGAAAGACCGGGGGGGGGGGGGCAGGGATGCATCAGAAGGGAAGGGGCCACAGAGGTGGTTAAAAGGGCGGTTGGAGGAGGTTGCCAAAGCGGGTGGGGGCGGTTACTGTCCGTTACAAATGCCGTTGAAGCACGGGGGGGTCTGCAGTTCAGTTCTAGACCCCAACCCCCACAGCGTGGGCGGGGGGTCCAGAGGGGGGAGGGGGGTCAAAAATTGTTCTCCATTTTGGGGGCATTTTTGAATTCCCCGTTTCATTCTGAGCATTTTGAATATACACACGTGGGGTGAAATTTGGTTTTATCACTCACAACAAATGAAAAACAGTACCGTATTCCAACAGATGTGCCTCTGAATCAGCAAACTCATCCCGGCCAGCAAAAGAAGACACGTGGCACGGCATTCCCCAACTCATTGTGAGCATTTTGAATGTAAACAAGTGGGGGGAAGTCAAGTGTGTCGCAAATTTTTCCGGGCTCAAAAAATTTTTTCCGGGCGCCGTTGGTGCCCAAGTTGCCTCTTCTAAACGGGTGCTAACTAGTATGGGTTGGGGGGTCCACAAAGGGGGGGGGTGAGGAGGTGGGGGGGTCAGGCCTCACAGGTAAGTGCCCCCCGTGCGTTGAAGCTGGCACTCGGGGTCAGGGGGACAGTGGCTGGGCATAGGCTGGGCACCTTGGAGGGGGGGGGGGGGGGCTGGTCCGTTACACGGCACCACCGACAACGATGCACGCCCCCATCCCGTCCATAAGTGCCGGGCCAGTCACCACCGGCAGACGACCAGTCAGACAGTCAGACGGCAGCTGGCGGGGGACCAATGGCAGCAACGACAGCAGTCCGGGACGGCGATGGTACTGCACTGTGGAACTTGGGCCACAAACAGGCCATTGCTGAATGACCCTGGAAGAGGAGGGGGGGGGGGGGGCGGTTGTTTGGGGCCCTGGCCAGCCCCAGCCACCCCCTACACCCCCGCCATCAGATAAATTTTCCTCGGGTAAAAAGTGAAATTTATCAAAGGGGGCCGGAGATTTGAGGCCAATTTTCGGTACAAAAACCTTTTTTTTTTGGCCTGCAACCCTCCCCCGTGGATGGGAGGGGGGGGTCTCCTTAAGCAATCGCTTGCCCACAAAACACAGGCCCGAGGGGCTGGCCTTGGCTGCCGGTAGTCCACGGGCAACCGGCGGGTCAGAGCCCTTGCTGACCATCCGGCACCGTTTGGACGGCCCTGTGGGAAAGTACACGAAGCCACACACCGAAACCACACCGGACTGCCAGCGATGCTCAGCAGAGTTTTGCTTGAGGCATGGGGAGCCAGGGGGGGGGGGGGGCTTCCCCTCTGAAAACCCTGACTTGTTAGAGGCGCCGAACGCGCCAATTTTTTGGCCTAAATTCACTTGCGCCAAAGGCACCAGAGAAAATTTTGGCCCAATCACTTGAGGGGTGGGGTGGGGGTGGGGGGGGTGGGGGGCTGTTCGCCGTGCCGAGTTGTTAAGCAAAACTCTGGTGCTCAGTCCTGATGCCAACGAAACGCGGTCCCCCTGCCAGACACTAGTAAATCCTGGGGTCCTTTCTTCCGTTTTGGGGGGCCTGGGGGGTGGACTGGACGTCGTTTTTATGGTGGGACTCTTGCTTTTGCTTCCACAGGCATGCCATCCCACCAAGAGCCAAGGTAATTTCTCGCGTAAAGACCGCCGCGGACCCAACGGAATGAGGTCACCGAGTGGAGGTGGAGGTAGCGCGGCGAGTTCCTCAACAACCGAACCTCATTCTCCAAACGAATTTCCGGTCCCACCAAAGCGACGCATATTCCAACAACATTCGGAAACACATGGTGTCACGTTCTTGCGGGGGGGGGGGGGTCCTCAACAACAAAACAAGAGGAAGAAATTGAGGAATCCGGATCCACCTGCATGTGACTCTGCAGCCCCATCCACATGTAGCTAAACACGCACGCACGTACGTACACGACCGCTACTAATCCATATCCATAAACCCTCACCACACGTACACAAACCCGCGTACGCATACATCCGCATTGGAGCTGCCTCCCCCCCTCAAAACGTCCCCCGCTCGCCCCGGTCTGGGTGCTGACTCCAGCCTGCTGCAAGAGCACGCATGCACACGCACGTGCACATACAGGGGGGGAGGGCAGGGATGTATTGGAAGGAGGGGAGGGGGGGGGGGTGGATTGGAAGGGAAGGGGTATGCCCAGCCCTGTTCCCCTGACGCCAAGTGCCAGCTTCAATGGCATTTGTAACCGACAGTAACCGCCCCCAACCGCTTTGGTAACCTCCTCCAACCGCCTGTCTAACCGATTCTGGAACCGCCTTTGAGGTCCCTTCCCTTCTAGTGCATCCCGGGGGGAGGGGGATTTCGTCAGGGGACAATTTTGCGGGGAAAATTTCGCCCTTCAGATTGGGGACGAAATTTGGCCCGTGAAACTTTTGTGCACAATTTGGGGCACTTCCTGTTCTTTGTGTATCCTCCGTGGCGGCGGTAGCCATAGGTATTGTTGCGCTGTTGTCGGCAGGCCGCCTTAGCCCAGCGAGGCGCAGCCAGCAGGGCTGTCCTTACGAAGCCAGTTTTTTTGTTAAGGACAGCCCTTAAGACCACCAACCGCCAACTGCCAACCACCACCAACCGCCAACCGCCAACCGCCAACCGCCAACCGCCAACCTTTGAAGCAGAGAAGATCCCATGACCATGAAGCAGAGAGTGCCCCCCGTGAACGTTCGTTACAGTCGTGAACATTCATTTCAGTTGGCGTTACGAAGGCTTCCCCCCTTAAGGACAGCCCTGCCAGCCAGCGCCCAGGACAACCCCCCAGGGCCGTACATGCACACGTGTCCTCCAGCCCCCTAGGAAGACCCCCAAGACAGCCCCAAAGGCAGCCCCCCCCACCCGCCCCCATGCCCCCAGAGGAGAGGGCGGATACGGCAAGGGCCAACCCCCCAGCCCATGCCCAAGGCAATGGGGCAGGGGGGGAGAGGGTTGGGAGAGGGTTGGGAGAGGGTTGGGAGAGGGTGGGAGAGGGTTTGGAGAGGGTTCGGAGAGCGTTGGGAGAGGTTGGGAGAGGGTGGGTGAGGGTTGGGAGAGGGTGGGAGAGGGTCGGGAGAGGGTGGGAGAGGGTTCAGAGAGGGTGGGGGAGGGTGGGAGAGGGTTGGGAGAGGGTGGGAGAGGGTTGGGAGAGGGTTGGGAGAGGGTTGGGAGAGGGTTGGAGGGTGCAAGTACAAGGTGGGGGCTCATCACAAATGATATGCAGGACTGTCAGGAGGTTGTGGCCTGGGGACAGCGGCAGCGGGGCATGCAGTGCTCGGCCCCACCCTGCCCACCACCGCCACAAACGCCTACCCATGCATCAAGCAAACAATCTACTAATCCGGACCTCTGGACATGGGGTGGGTGGGTGGAAACGATCGAGCGACACTTCGTGCCACCTTGGAGCATCCCATGCGCCGCAGGTGTGTGTACAGCCGTTCGTGGTGTCCCTCCCCATGCCCCCCCATGCGTTTCATTGAGGTGCCCAAGAACAACGTTGAAAACATCCCCCCCCCGCCCCTAGGTCTACACTTGGGAGATCTGAAAGGGGGGGGGGGTGCGGGGAGGGGGTTCTCCCACTTGACTGCCTCGTGATCCACCACCTCATTCAGTGCTATGATTGACATCCCACTCGACGAACGTCAACAAGCCTCGGTGGCTGCAGGACGGGGGGCCAAAAGCGCATACCCATGAGCACAGTGCCCAGGATCGGCTGATCTGACGTGGGTGGAGCAGTCGTGAGAGTACATCCTGGAATGCAGAGGGCGGAGTTCAAGAGCTGTGCGCGGCAGAGCCGGTGCATGTGCGTTGGGTCAACTGGGTGTAGCTTGGTTTGCTGGCAAGGGGAACCGACAGCAGTCGGAGCAGTCCTGTGCAGTGACTAGAGTTGCGGTCAGGTGGGGGGCATGTCCTCGGAAATTGGATAACACGATTGAAATCTCCTCCAGACCAAATTTAGAAAAAGGGAGCAGGGTTTGGGGGGCAGGGGTTTCAGAGGGGCTTTCCTTGCGTGGGGGTGTAATCGGGGCATTTGGGGGAAAACTGAACAGTATCCGCAGAAGTGTGAGGGCATGGCAAATTTGACCCTTCCTCAGGCCCTGAGGGCATGTCCCTGGGGTTTTGGAAGAATCCTAATCAGAGATCCAAAACTGTGGCAGGGGCATATCCTCGGAAATTGGATAACACGATTGAAATCTCCTCCAGACCAAATTTAGAAAAAGGGAGCAGGGTTTGGGGGGCAGGGGTTTCAGAGGGGCTTTCCTTGCGTGGGGGTACAATCGGGGCATTTGGGGGAAAACTGAACAGTATCCGCAGAAGTGTGAGGGCATGGCAAATTTGACCCTTCCTCAGGCCCTGAGGGCATGTCCCTGGGGTTTTGGAAGAATCCTAATCAGAGATCCAAAACTGTGGCAGGGGCATATCCTCGGAAATTGGATAACACGATTGAAATCTCCTCCAGACCAAATTTAGAAAAAGGGAGCAGGGGTGGGGGGCAGGGGTTTCAGAGGGGCTTTCCTTGCGTGGGGGTACAATCGGGGCATTTGGGGGAAAACTGAACAGTATCCGCAGAAGTGTGAGGGCATGGCAAATTTGACCCTTCCTCAGGCCCTGAGGGCATGTCCCTGGGGTTTTGGAAGAATCCTAATCAGAGATTCAAAACTGTGGCAGGGGCATATCCTCGGAAATTGGATAACACGATTGAAATCTCCTCCAGACCAAATTTAGAAAAAGGGAGCAGGGGTGGGGGGCAGGGGTTTCAGAGGGGCTTTCCTTGCGTGGGGGTACAATCGGGGCATTTGGGGGAAAACTGAACAGTATCCGCAGAAGTGTGAGGGCATGGCAAATTTGACCCTTCCTCAGGCCCTGAGGGCATGTCCCTGGGGTTTTGGAAGAATCCTAATCAGAGATCCAAAACTGTGGCAGGGGCATATCCTCGGAAATTGGATAACACGATTGAAATCTCCTCCAGACCAAATTTAGAAAAAGGGAGCAGGGGTGGGGGGCAGGGGTTTCAGAGGGGCTTTCCTTGCGTGGGGGTACAATCGGGGCATTTGGGGGAAAACTGAACAGTATCCGCAGAAGTGTGAGGGCATGGCAAATTTGACCCTTCCTCAGGCCCTGAGGGCATGTCCCTGGGGTTTTGGAAGAATCCTAATCAGAGATTCAAAACTGTGGCAGGGGCATATCCTCGGAAATTGGATAACACGATTGAAATCTCCTCCAGACCAAATTTAGAAAAAGGGAGCAGGGGTGGGGGGCAGGGGTTTCAGAGGGGCTTTCCTTGCGTGGGGGTACAATCGGGGCATTTGGGGGAAAACTGAACAGTATCCGCAGAAGTGTGAGGGCATGGCAAATTTGACCCTTCCTCAGGCCCTGAGGGCATGTCCCTGGGGTTTTGGAAGAATCCTAATCAGAGATCAAAAAATGTGGCATTCTTTAGAAAAACAGTGGGCTTGCGCCGTGACATGTCCTGAATCCCCCCGGGAGCAGTTTTAACGGGTAACGGGGGGACCACAAGAGTTCCCGTAGGACTACCCGTGGCATCCAGTTCAGAAATTCCACAAGATTTGTGGGACTGTACCGTCTCCAAGGTAGCAATGATGGAGGACGCATGAGAGTCTACCACCTCCATATCGAACCCATTTTGCGAATCGGAAATGTTGGAGGACTCAGTGGAGCCTGCCACTTGCCTAGTGACATCATGCACCAAATTCGGAGGGATGGAGGACTCCTGGGAGCCTACCACCTCAACCCCCCTCATGGTATCCGTCAAATCATCCACAGTGCACAATGCCCATCACAGTGGGTGTATCTGGTAGACCTCGGTAGTGTTATGGAGATTCCAGGGACACACTCGATGTGCATGGCCTGGGCAAAGTGGCTCTCGGGGAGTACATGCTGGGAGGGCCGCAGGCCCTTCAGCACATTCCCCTGATCAATTTGATGGGCCTCATGGGATTTTTTGGAAAAAAGAATTTGGAGACTTTGGACCACCTTCGGCACCCGAGAAAAAAATGAAGCCGCTGAAACTTACCTTTCACCATAAGAGGGACAAGGGTGTTTCGGAACCGGCCGCCCAGCCAACCCCGCCAAAATTAAAATGTCACCATTACATCTATCCTTGATGTGCACAAAATACCTCACCCCTTTCCCCGTTGGCAACAGCAGCAAATGACAACAACAGCAAATGCAGCAGCAACAACAAACATCATCATCATCATCATCATCAAGAACAGCAAACAGCAAGCAACACATCATACACCCGATTTGCTGATGACGGTTCTGCTGAACAGAGGCCTCAGCCCCAAACCAGCCAAACCCGGCCGGCCGGTTGTCGACGGTTTCAACCCTCCAGCAACACACACCTTCCATCACGTGGGATCGGGGCCCAATCCAAATCCGGTGGCGGTCACCTACAAAGACAACAATGTTGCCTGCCGCGGGGCCACGGTGCGTGTGCTTTGGTGATGTGATGTAGGGGGGGGGGGGGGGGCTCTGGAGGCGATGTGTGCGATTTGTCACACATCTATCAGAAAGGGACAGACGGTTGATGGGGCCGCTCTGCCCTTACGATGAAACCCGTGGCCTTGGGCCCCAACGAGCACGGGACCCCCGGCAGGCCTCGTCAACCAGCATGCCATGCACGCCTGGGCCCGGGCCCTCCGTGGCCGCAAACAAAGCCACCCTCCGGCTGACCACCGCTCATCCGGCCGGAGTTCACACCACAACTCTAACCCCTCGAACTGGCAGGACACCGCAACCGAGTCCAGAAAGTGAACGGCTGTGGCTGGAACACTTCTGTCATGCATGTTAGACCCTGTTGAGCCCTGTGCTCGTTGCCCTTTGGCGTTCCGTTCGACGCTCACAAAGCAAGATTTCTTCAGCCAAAAATTCACGATAAACACGAAGGTGGAGACATGCGGTGAATGAGAAATCAGAATGTTGGCACAGGTTGCTGTGTTGTGCGGACTGGCTGCTTTTCCTGGCCTGCAGAAGACCGCGGTCGGGAAATATGTGAAGCCGAGCGTTTAACTGAACGTCTTCCAGGCACATACCTTTCAGCACACAGTGTTCATACACGGCTGCATCGTTTGAAACTTTGACGTCACCGACGAGGATTGCAGAAGGTGCCACCCTGCAAATTTGAACGTGCAGGGCAGGTGTGTCAGATGGCCCCGGCAAATTTTCATCTTCTGCACCCGAAAATCCTGCGTGCACTTGGACAAACCACCGACAACGAGGGCAGAAAGGCCCGTTATTTGTAAGAATCCCGTCGTCCCAAGAAGCTTGCAGGGGGGATGAGCAAGCAGTGTGCACAAATCACGGACAACATACCAACCAAAGGGAAACACATTGCTCATCTTGAAGTCCTCAGTAATGAGTTCCTTCCGTTGCATAGACACTGTTGGCGGAAAATGGACAGTCAGTCTGCACATTTTTTTCTGTAATCCGACACCGAAAGACACTGTGGCACGTTGTCCGATAAGCAACTATTTTCCAACGCTGAAGCAAGATGACATACTTGGTTCCTTGCCCATACTGTACAGCCATTTCAATATAGCGCGGCCCTGTTTGAGCGAGAAGGCGACCGACAGGGTGATGACCCAACTGCTTGCGCAAAGTCCAACGTGTAGCAGTTAATTCAACATACCGGGTGAACGGGGAAGTCGAAGTCCTGGAGCGGAAAGGCCTTTTCCGGGGTCCAGACGGCCCCCGATTTTGCCCAGGAAATGCCTGAAATATTATGCAGTTATTACAGGGAAGCATTTCGCCTTCAAACTTCAAAACAAACGTTTCTAGCTAAGCCGTCAACATACCAATTGATTGTCTTTTACCCTTGTCCTCCTCGGTTAATTTTTCTTTGGGCTCATCGCTTTGCGTCATGAAACTCATCTCCCAGGGCTTCGGGGACCATTTCCCAATAATTCGGTCACCTGGCCGACAAGTGGGAGGTGGCACCCGGGCGAGGTGGTTGTGTAATGATCTAGCGTTCTTGCACGGTGGCACCTGCTCCTTGTTCCATGTATCTCTCTTGAGGAGCCTTGATATGGGCATGAAACGTTCCCGGATATTGCTCATTGATGTCACGTTCGTTGTTGCGGAACTTGTTGAATATTCTCGGGATGTACCGAAACATGGAAGAGGGTGGAACCCTCGCATATGGGTTGAGTAAATCCTTCACCCAACCAAACTTTGACATCTTCAGCCGAAATTCAAAGGTTGTCGCGACTTCCCAAACCTGCCAGACGCAGCGGCACCTACCACACTCCAGATTCAACACATTGAAAGTTATGCCGACCACCAATGTAGACAGCGTGAAGTACTTTTGTCGCACTGGTCCATTGATCATTCTGACATTGTCCGCAGACATTGATTCTCTGCTTTAATATGTCACAGCGCTTCAGTTCTATGGTGTAGTTAACCAGCAAAGGCGATGAGCAAACCGCCAGCAGGAAGAATGACTGGCCAGAATCAGGTACTGTTCCCTCGGGCCTTCACGTGATCGTTTTGTCGCGGCGTTTGTTAACTTTGATGCTGTTGCATCAATCTCTACCCCGTCTCTCTACTGTCAACACAGGCCAATGCGTGGGATGGGTTGACGAACTCAAATCAAACCTCCAATCAGAATTCGAATCAAAACTCTCAAGTGCCATTGCCCCGATACACGATGTACGTCACAGGTGTGCCAATTTCGCCCTGAGCCCCTTTAGCTTTTCTATGGCACTAGCATTTTCCACAAGGTTCCTCATGACATGACAGCTCTTGGTAGTTGATTGCACTAGTGGTTGGCTCATGTATTGAACATCGTAGGTTGAAGTGGGGTGTGTTGCGAATCAAGGATTGTCACTAGTCAAAGGCGATCCCGTAGATGCCCGAGAATGAACAAGGCCTACGGCAAGATATGTAGTTATAGGGGCACCGGTAGCCGCCTCTTCTGCCGTAGACGCTTCCTTTCCAACCCTTGTGGTCGCTGGGACTGAATAATGAATGGCTGTGTTTGCTCACTTGTCAAGTATAATGTATTGTGTATTGGTTTGTGCCCCAACCCCCTTGGTGCATGCATACAAACCACCTAAGGCTCGGCTTTGCAAAATGAATATTGAGGTCTACAGGCCAATGAAACTACATGTTGAATTATTTCACACTGCGAGCCGTCTTCAAGCAGTTGTCCATTCAACGGGCTTGGTGACGAAGGTGCCGCCTTGATACCGTGCTACTCGGAAAGACCGAACGAGACATGTTGAAACCCGGTTGAAAAAGATTCCCAAGGGTCTTTCTAATGTCGTTTGAGAACCATCGGGGGGTATCAAGGTTCTGATGTTTCGGAGTTGTTCACATTAGGACCTCCTTATTAGCCCCGTGATGCAAAACTTCCATTACTAGAGTTGTGCCCCATTGTGGTCAAAGAAGCGACTTTGCCGTGGCCAACCCACCCATCTTGGGGGCCATGCCCTATGCAAATTTTTCGACACGTGTCACCGGTGCCGCTGTTTGATCACAACTCGTTATAGATCAATTGAGACGCTTTTGCATATGGTTATGACGTAATCGCACATAATTAGAAACAAACGACGAGCGCGTTGCACCACCAACCACGTTGATTCTTGGTGGCTTCTTATCAACACGCCATTAGAGTTTTGGGCATCAAGAATGGTGAGGTGTATGCGCAAGCGGGAAGGTTTGGCCGGTCTGCCTCATTTAACGAGTAGACTAGATTCTTGTTTCCCCACTGTTGTGGGAAGCAAATTATTTGGTGCACCAGGGCCCTTGCGGTCGAACCTCATGTTGTGGAACAATTTGTGATTTGCATTACACCCGTGGGCCACGTTGCAAATCTTTCATGTGCGCAAAGTCCGTTGGTGCACCATGTAAGGATCTTCATGTTCGTCAACACGACATATCAATAGTACCCATGACAAACCGTAAACAAATTGTGGTTGGGTGTGCATGCACCTGCTCAATTGAGGACATCAGAAAGCGATGTGCGTCTGTGTGTCTATGTTGACGAGATCCATAATGCAAGGCCACAAAGCACGAGCCGGTGTGCCATTTTTGTCAATTTTCTTGTGTTCTCTCGTTTCTGCGACCTTCACGACACATGCGTCAAGATGGCCAATCATATACACGTCCGAAAGAGTAGGAAGCAAGAAGCACTGCAATCAAGACGTAGACGTAGACGTAGACGTAGACATCATGGACCAAGGGGTATGCTTTCGGCGGCCATTCAGCACATGGGATCCACATTCGCGAAAAAGGTTGTGCGATGGATTGTTGCAAACGGCGATGTTGGTGAGTGGTTCCTTTCACGATGAATGGAACGCAGTGGTCCATCCGAATCGAACGCAACACGCCATTAGGGCCATGAGGGCGGTCACCTAAGAATAACAAACTGCGATGGGGTATCACAACATTCAGCGCAAAACCACTTTGCCATCAAAAAACTCTTGGCTATCTTTTTTCATCATGCCACCCAACGGATGTCGTACGGCGAAATTGGCGACGTGATTGGCTTACTTATATATTCATGAAATTCTTTCCTATTCCTAGTCCATAGCTCACACAAGCACTCGTCTCGTGAGCGACCACGCGACCATGGATTGGTCGGCACCATTTGAGGCAAAATACATTTCTACGCATCCGTGATTTGTAAGTTTTGAAAGGCGCTTTTGAGGGTATTATTGCTGCAACCGGCAACCACCACCACCATCACCACCACCAACACCACACAACCACCGCCACCACCAACACTACTATCTGAGGGCCACACAGGTCATCTTGATTTCTATCTTGATTTCTACCTTGTCACATCTTCCTCCAGCAAAACTCCTTTCAACCATGCTGCACCGCTCGGTCCAAGCAATGCACACAGATTGTTGTTCTTCAAATAAGTAGTCCACATCCCAACCGGTGATGTTGTGTAACATGCACGATCAAACCAATGCACACGAAATGTTGTTGTTGTTAAAAAATAGTCCGTCGGCGGTCGCCACCGTGACGGAGAGTGACAAACCGTGACTTGACCCACCCCCATTAGCATTGCTGCATTGTGTGTTGTGTGTGTGCGCGCGCGTGCCCGCGCGCACCCCCACATGCACACCTGTGCGTGCTCGCGTACACCTGTGTTCGGTTTCCATAGGTAGAAAGTGCTTGAATGCAACCTGCCGAAATATGCCCAAGCAATGTGTGTTCATGGCATTCACATGTGCTAAAGAATTTTTGTCGTGTGCTGTGGTTACATGCTCCGGCCAACAGCCCCCCAGTGGCCATAGTTTCTCACGGGTTACTGTAAAAAGGTGGGCCCACAATCTTTTCTGCCAAGACGTAGATTGAAATGACACAAGAAACATTTTTGATTTGTCCATGTATTTGTGGGACCCAATGCCCACGGCAACGGGCAAACGCTCCACAGCGTTATAAAGACAGGACCTGCAGTGCCACAGCCACAATGGACAGTGTCGCTTGCCAGCTTGTCCAGAATTTGGTTGCATCCCTTAAGAGGAGGCGAGGCCCCACATATGCCTCGGAGTCCCAACGAAACGCTCCCCGAATGGGCCACAGACACCCAGATTGCCTGTGCCACCCATTTGCAGATTTGCAGCAGATGGGTCAGATCCACGCCAGCCCCATTGCAAGCACTGCCCAGCCTGCGAAGTCCGGCAAGAACCGCAATGCTGGGGGCTCCCAGAAGCATGCCCACGGAGGCGGACAAAATTCCCACCGCCAGCAGCAGCAGCAGCAGCAGCAGCAGCAGCAGCAGCAGGGCAGCAGCAACGCCAACCGCCTGCAACACCAGCACGGCCACCAGCACCACCACCACAGCCTGCAGGGCCAGGGCGGTAAGCAGCCCGTGCAACAGCAGCACGTTCCCTATCAGCAGCCGCAGCATCTCCAGTACCCTGCCCCCCACCACCAGCACCACCAGCACCACCACCAACAGCCCCCTCCGCCCATGACCCCCCCTCCCCCCCCACCTCACCCCCACCCCTCGGCCCACCACAGCCACCACCACCACCACCATGGCCACCACCACCACCACCACGGCCACCACCACGGGCACGCCCCGAGCGGTGCCCCCCACCACCTGCATAGCCCGCACCAGTCACAGCACCACCACCACCACCACCACCACCACCACCACTCCCATTCCCACTCCCACTCCCCCCACCAGCCCCACCACCACCACCAGCCCCACCACCATCCCCACCACCAGCCTCACCTCCACCACCAGCAACAGCACAGCCGTCCCTACGGCCACCACCAGCACCACCGGCAGCAGCCGAACCCCTCCCTCTTCACGCCTGCCAGCACAGAAGCGCCCACCATCCACGTGGGCCCCCCCAAGGAGCCCCACCCAACAACTGCGGCGCCTTCCTCTTCCAAGCCGCCTCCAAAGGCCCATTCCAAAGGCTCGAAGGGCCAGCCCCGCACACAGCCGCAGGTGCAGGAGCCCGCCCCCCCAGCCGCACCAGAGCCCCCGAAGGCGGCCCCACTGGCCCCCGAGGGCTCGTACCCGCACGACGCCTACTCTGCGGCTGTGGCAGCAGCGGCCATGTACCCTGTGGAACCCCAGCCGTATGATGCCTATGCGGCGGCAGCAGCCGCCTACTACTACTCCTATGGTGTGTGTGGAGGCCAGGGCGAGGGGATGAGTCAACAGTGCCAGCTCAGCAAACCGAACGATAGTTGGAGTGAAACTCTGCTTGACCTGGCTGTATATGACATTGTGTGCTGCCAACTGGCTTCCTGGAACCCACCAACAAGCTCGAAAATAATGAAGAGCAGGATCGCATGGGACATGTAAACGGGCGCGTGCGCCACTGCCCCTGAAGCCCATGCGCTCCCTGTCCCCCCCCCCTGCCGCGGGGCATGCCGACGGATGATGAGGTTGGCCAGGTTGCATGAGAGGGGCACTGTGACAGAATGTAGAAACTTGAGTCATGTGTCCGACATTCTGAAGGTTTAGTTTGCATCGTGACATCTGAATGAGCCCTTGTGAACATTGGTACAGGGTACTTCCTTTGTCACAGCGAAAGGCGCCTGTGGCAACGTCACCGAAGAGCCTTTTGTTCTGACTTTGTTGCTCTGCAGCCTTGTGCCTTGCGGCGTGCAGGTCAGCATTCAACATTTGCATCCCACGGCAGCTGCTCAACCTTGCCTCCCCTATTCCTCCAAAATGTTGTCAGTTGGAGGTCACATCATCGGGCGGATTTGTTGCATTTGATATGCAGAAGACATGTGCAACGCAGCCAGTGGCGCTTGGCACATTTTCTTGGCCTCTGTGAACCAGGGCACAGCCCACCCATCCCCCCCTGCAACCCCAACCATTCAGAAAGGGAGCAGGCTGGAACACGCCGGTGGGACTGAATGCGCTGGAGGCGTCACGATGGACAGAGGGTGATGAAAGCCGTGGGGCAGGCGCAGCTGGAGCCTAATGCGGACACTGCAACCTGACCATTGATGCCCCCCACCCCGACCCCGAATTGGCCAAATAGCAAGGATGAACTCGCAGATGAAGTGTCCATAGTGGAGAGAGATTGAACTGCCGAACATTGCTGCATATGCATACCAGGACGTGCATGTGTGGGGCGCTTTGTTGACCTGCTTGCGGCCCCCGCATTGGGGGGGGTATCAGACGCCGTGCATGCAAGATGCGTGTGGTGCACACGCGGTGTGCATACGAGGGTTGTTGCGTGGACCGTCTCAGCTAGTTTGGAGGCGACGTGCTGCTGGCGCCCATGCTTTTGCCCAAAAACTGTACCTGACGCTGCAGAAGGACCTTGGGCAGTGTAGCTAAAATAGGGATTGGTGTGTCATCTTTCGGACTGTTGCTGCACTGGTATGTGGGCGTTTCTAAGGGGGCCCTCACACCCTGCCCTACCTCTTTCCCCAGCAACTTCCACCCAGGGACAATATTGACAAGGGCCTCAGACCGTTTCAAGTACCTGCCACGGTGCGTGGACTCCCTTGTTTCCCCCATTTTCCCCCCAGGTGTGGAACGGCACCAGCAGTTTTTACCCCCTGGACTTGTGGATATTCAAAGTGCGCAGAATGGAATAGGGAATTCAAAAATGCCCCCCAAAACCTGAAAAAAATTGCCCCCCCTGGGCAGGGATGCATCGGAAGGGGGAGTACCCCCCCACCTCAGGGTGCCTTGTGCCAACCCCCCCCCCCCCCTCAGGGCGCCCAGCCTATGCCCAGCCACTGTCCCCCTGACGCCAAGTGCCAGCCTCAATGGCATTTGTAACCAACAGTCACCGCCCCCAACCGCTTTGGCAACCTCCTCCAACCGCCTGTCGAACTGCCCCTGGGGCCACCCCTGAGGTCCTGTCCCTTCTACTGCAACCCTGCCCCCCCCCCACCCCCTCGACCAGGGGGTCAGGGACCAGAAGTGGACTGAACACCCCCGTGTCATGAGGACCACAACACACCGGGCCCCTGCAACGCAAACCCCCGGCCACGCCATGGCACCAGAAGTCCAATTCATGACCCCCCTGCCTCTTGCAGGTCAGTACCCCTGGATCGCGCAGCAAGCTCCAGAGGGCTATTACTATAACACCGGTTATGCAAACACATTCTTTCAGCCCCAGCCGCAGCCGGACATCTCCCAGGGCTATACCCTGCCCTCCGGACTGACCGTGTACGTGCCCCAGCAGCAGGAGTCTGACTCCAGCACCGCGCAGCAGGCGGTCCCCGGGCCGGATGTCCACCAGGCGGAGCCTACCGAGTCCCACGCGCCCCCTCCGGAGGCTGCCACCCCCGGCCTGCCCACGGAAGACTCTGTGGGCGCAATGGGCGAGCCCAAGCACAAGCTGGTCCCTGCGGTCTCAAAGTATCAAAAGCCCGACCAGGTGCGCCCCTCCCTCGTCGTGCCTCATTAGGGCACTGAGCAAAAGCCTGTTGGAGCCATGGGGTTTAAGGGTCCGAGAGTGTGCATGCTGCTCGCGCCCGGCAGGCAAACTACTTCTCGGTAGCAATCGGCCCCGTAACAAAGGCCACTCATTGATACCCGCCCCCTGCACCACCTGAACTCGGTAGGAACGTGCTGCGTCCAGTGTGTGGCTCAGTAGGACCCTGCTCCATCTGATCATTTCACGGGGGTGGGGGGGGAATTGGAAGACCCCCTACCCCGACCCCAGGCCCCGCCACCAAAAATTTAATCAGGGAAAAAAGGTTCAAAATGTCCTGGGGGAACCCCCAAACATCACTATTTCAGTAAAGGGGAATTACCCTATCGGGGGGTGGGGGTGATGTGACATGAGTAAGCGAAAATGGACAAGTTGGCGGGACCATAAAGCAGCTTCGCAAGAAGGCCTTGTTTTAAAAACGCTGTTTGGTTTAATAAAAGGGCCTTGGTTTAAAAGGCCTTGTGTAGAACAACGCGTTCTTCTTTTAAACCACGGCCTTTTTGAAACCAAGCCAAGGGAGGGGGGGGGGGGCTTCTCTATTGGCACAAGTTGTCTGTGGTATCTCAATGAGCAGTGGGGCCACACCATCCACATGACGCCTCAGGGTTTAAGCCAGAGTTAGGGGGTCGCAACGTTGGGAAGTGACACCCATGAGGGCCCGCAATGCAAATCACCTCGAAGAGAGGTTGTTAGATCAAGTGCAGGCTCGGGCGTCGTATACCCCCTCCTTTTTGGGGGGTCATTCGCGTAGCATACCCCAAGGCATGATATTTGATGTCCAACCTCTTGTAAAATCATTATTTTGCCCAATAAGACGATCCCCCAAGGGATTTTTCGATTTTGAGGCCTCTATCCCCTGAAACTGGATATCACTGTTTAGGGGGGGGGGGGGGGGCGGGGGCGGGTGGGTGTGGGGGGGGGGGGGTCAAAAGTTGGTGCAAAAGTTTGTGCTCAGAAGGGTTTGAACGAGGGGTAGATTGAGCAGAGCTGACAAGTCGGCCGGCGCCGCCGGCGGTCGGCCAACCGGGATTCGAACCGCCAACCGACAAGTACAAAGTACAAATACATTAGCATTCAACCACTGCTTGGTCTGACAGGTGCTGCTCTCCCCACTGCTTGTAGCCGAGTCTGCCACCGGAAAACCCCAAACTGTGTGTTTCTGTCTGCCTGCCTGGTTGCCCGACTGACTGTCTGACTGACTGCTTGCCTGACTAACTGACTGATTGGCTGACTGTTAGCCTCTCTTCGAGGTGCACTGCCAAAGGCAATAGAATTTTGTTGGGATGTTTGAGGTCTATGTGCCACACTGTGAACCGCAGGCGCATCTTTAAGGTTTCTATGGATTTTCTGAGATTTGGTGGGGGGTCATTTAGTAAGGGCAATGGGAACGGCATTTGGGGCGGGGACATTTCGGGGGGGGGGGGGGGGCTCAACATTCGCTTGGTCAACAACCCCAACCCTCATTGGGGGGTTCCCCCCCAAAACGGGGCCCATTTTTCCCCTCTGTCATGTCTGAGCTGGCAGACGCTAGTGGCGCGTCTGTCTGAGAGTATTGTAGTGAGCGTGTATTGATGCTGCTCAGGGCACTCCAGTATCAAAACCCATCAAAACAGAGGTGACCAGCCATCGTGAGGCTGACAACCTCGAGCCCATGTAGGTCGGTGTTAGCTTTCTTTGGGCAGATCAGCATTGCATGCTGGCGTACCCTTGTTGCCTCTCAAGAAGAGAATGGATCAAACCGCACGAGCGTTTCTCTGATTCTCATGCCGTGACGGCTGTCATTTTATCCTTTCCGGGCCTGTGCTTGGGGTACACAGTCTCGCCCAATACCCCGGGGGCTGAAATATTGCTTTTTTTTTTTTTGCGACGCGGATGTTTTTGATGTGTTGAGCATCCGTGATCACGGGGGGCCTCCAAGTCAGCCCATAACAACCGCTCAACCACCGACCGTTCGCCGGCTACTGCCCAACCGCCGGCAGTTGCTACCGAATACGACCGTGTGTCTGGTCACGCGCTCTCCTGTTCTCCTTTCGTCAATAAGCGCCCGCCCGTCCCCTTGGGCCCCGGCCTTTCCCCTGCCCAGTGACCCCCCTACCCCCCCCCTCCGCAGGGGATGCAGGTGAACATGCTGCTGGACCCCGCGCTCTCCGCCGACTCCCCCCCGTTCTCCTCCTCGGCGCACGTCGCGGACATGGCCGGCGCCGGGCCCCCCGCCGCCAACGCCGTGAGCCCCCCCGAGCCCCACAAGCTGGACCTCGCCGCCGCCAAACTGGTCACCTACACCACCCCCGAGGCCCTGGTCTACAGCTACACCTCCGCACAGCAGCAGCAGCAGCAGCAGCAGCAGCAGCAGCAGCAGCAGCAGCAGCAGCAGGCCCCGGAGGGCCTGGGCATGGCCGTCAAGGGCAGCCCCCAGCGCCCCTACCAGCCCACCTCCCTGAGGCCTGGGAGGGACAACAGTCCCATGCGCTCCAGCCTGTTGCCGGGGGATGAGGAGTTGGCAGCAGGGGTACGCCCCCCACTGCCCTCCCTTGCTCCGTTGGCACAACCGACCAAGGGAATGGGAAGGGAAGGAGTGTGGTGAGGCCGATGGGCACTGCGGCCTACGGAGGGAAAGGCCAAGGGAAGGGAAAGGGGAGGGGAGAGGGAAGGTTAGGGCAGGGAGGAAGAGGAAGGTCAAAGGGCGGTGAGAAGCCGATGGGCACCACCGCCGATGGAGGGAAAGGGTCCAAGGGAAGGGCAGCGAATGGCGATCAACCAGTAGGCGCCGCCAGCTGCAGACGAGATCGTCACACCATGGCGTCATGCCAAACCCCCCCCCCCCCCAACCGTTTGCACCCACACAGCCCGACAGGCGACAGCTGACCTGGGACAGTGGACACGGAGGAAGGGACCTTGGCCCGGACCCCCGGCCATTGAACCCTCGGACAAGCGGACTCAGAGAGCGTGATCTGGCGCACTGAACGGAGGGCAATGAAGGCCGTGGTGGCAGGCGCGGTTGGGGCTCATTGCGGTGAGGCAAACCTGGCCCATGGTGGCCCCGTCAACCGCCCGCCCTCTGCCGCTCTCCTCCGCTCTCCCCCACCCATCCTGTGCCTTGCTCCTCCCCCCTTGCTCCCACCCCTGTCTCCCCCCCCCCCCGGACTCTGCCTATGGGGGCCTGTGGGGGCCTGTGGGGACTGATGGGGGCCTGCAGTTTCCCGTCCCCTCTCACCCACCCAGCCTCTGAGCGAGGCGCGCGCGCTGCGCGTTCATATCCGACGTTCGTGGACAGCATCTTCTTTCCCCTTGTGCCTCACCGCCAAGGACCCCTCCGCATGGGTATCCTTGAAGCTCCAGTCCGTCAGGTGCCTCAGCCTGGGCCGACGAAGCCCATGGCGTCGTGCACGCTGGCATGTGGCGCGTGCACTGCATCATCGGCCCGCCTTACATTACGGCCCATGGCTGTAGGAGGAGCCCCCCCCCCCCTAGACCAAAGGGACCATCGTGGGGGCAAACGAAATTTACAACAGGGAAAATCTGATCGGGCCATTTTTGGCACACAAACCCCCCCACCCCCCCTCCTGATACCCAATGACCTCGTACCGAGGCCTTGTGCCAACCCCCCCCCCTCCCCTTCTCTCTTCTCATGTTCACCTGGCCCGGGGTCCTGTGCCTTGTGGGGGACGGCCGAGATCGCCTCCCTCTGATCTTGGATCACCACTGTGCATCGCGTGTGCATTGTGCATTCCACAATGAACACATGCGCATCCCTTGCGTCTGGTGCAGACATGCCACTAGCGTCTGGCAGGGAAACTGGTTCTGAGTCGGAATCGGCCTCGCACCAAAGGCCACTCAGCCATACCCGCCCCCCTGCACCACCGGAACTCAGTAGGAACGTGCTGCGTCCAGCGTGTGGCTCGGTAGGACCCTGCCCCATCCGATCATGTCGGAGCGGGCAGACGCGGGTGGCAAGTCAGTTCCGGTGATACGCCTCATCCACACGTCCGCACCCCCGCCGTCGTGCGGTTGTAGGACGGGCCCGCTACGCCCCCGAAGACCAATGGGCCCCCGGACACCAACGACGCCCTGATCAACGAACTGCTGAAGCAGGAGCACCGGCAGCGGGCCAACCGGGCCTTCTCGTGGGCGGACGACCTCGATGACATCAACGACGGCTTCAAGAACCAGCCGTTCGCCGGCCGCACCCCCGAGGGCACCACCACCCCGGAGCCCGCGCCGAAGGACGAGGGGGACTGGCCCAAGGAGAAGGAACGGGGCGAGTCTCAGGTCGTGGCGCTGTGGCCCCCCGTGCCCGCGCGCCTGCCTGTGCCCGTGCCTGGCCCTTAAGGACTCTCTCTCTTTGATTTGATTTAATTTGATTTGATTTGATTTGATTTGATTTGATTTGATTTGATTTGATTTGATTTGATTTGATTTGATTTGATTTGATTTGATTTAATTTAATTTGATTTAATTTGATTTAATTTAATTTGATTTAATTTGATTTAATTTGATTTAATTTAATTTGATTTAATTTGATTAATTAAGGACCGCCCTTGACGGCATTGTTCCACAGGCTTGAACCGCCGTCGGTTGCCCAACCGCCGTCGGTCACCCTCCAACCGCCGTCAGTATCCACGGCTTTTTCACAGCGTAGGCGAAACAGAACAGTTTTCTTTTTCTTTTTTTGCTGTTAAGGACCGCCCTGGCCTGTGCCCTCACCCTTCGGACTTGGACACGCAGGCCGTGCCTATGCTCCTGTCAGTGCTCATTCTACAACTCGGCATCTCCCGGGGACGGGGGGTGGGGGGGGTGTAACCCATCCCCCCCCCCCCCCCCCTGCGGACCCCCACCACCGCCTTTAAGTGATGGGCCGAATGATCCATCGGGTAACAATGACGGTCAGGGATGGCAATGAGCATCGCGGGTGGAGATGGGATATGGAAGTGGGCTCAGGCCTCAGTTCCCTGTCTGCCCTGTGCTCCCCCCCCCCCCCCCTGTGCGCACAGCATCTTGTGTACCCTGTGCAGGAGTATGGCAATTGTTGGTTTGCTGGCACCAGGGCGTTTCAGTCGGTTTGATTGTCACCCGTTCTATGTGAAGGAAAAGGCCTCACAAAACTCAGGGTCTCCTGAGGGGGGGGTCCCCCCCACAGCCCCCCCCCCCCCCCCCCCGGCCCCCTGAAGCAAAACCGTATGCTTTCATGACAGATGAATATGTGGTAGTTCATCTAGATTTGTCCATGGCATATCCCTTCGACCACCAGAACTGATGCAACGTGAATGATCATTGCGCCCTTCAGCAACACTCTGCACGGCCCTTGTATTTCTACCACGGGTCCCGTCATCCTCCCATGGGTCGTGAAATCCAAGAGCCGGAGGGTCAAGTCCAAGGACATTTCTTTCAGGTGGTTTTGGGGGTCTGGCCGTGCCAGGGGGTGTTTTAGGGGGCAAGTTTGTTTTTATATTTAAAGAACCTGGTCTTGGCCTAGTAGCACTTTGTCTCCAACCGCCGTCGGTTACTCTCCAACCGCCGTCGGTTACCCTCCAACCGCCGCCGATTACCCCTTAAGTGCCGTCAGTTGGAGCTGTGCAGAGTTTGCTGACCACCGGACACACCAGCTTCTTCTTCTTCTTCTTCTTCTTCTTCTTCTTCTTTTTTCAATTCAAAGACCCCCTGGGCCATGTTGTGTGTTGTGTCCCGGGGTGGCTGTCGTTTCACTGGCGGCTCCCTGGGCCGTCCGTCACATCGGCGGTGGTGCGCCCTGCACGCCCTCCTGCCCCGCAGGCCGAGGACGCCGCGCAGGAGCACGCGCAGCACGGCGCGCACGCCCCCCACAAATCGGATTCCCGGGCCCCGGGGCACTCCAAGGCCCGCGTGGCCATGTGGGAGGACATCGGGCGGCAGCGCAACGAGTGGCTGACCAAAGGCCCGCACGAGAGCCCGCAACCCCCCGCCCCGGAGCCCCAGCCGCTGCCGGAGGAGGCGCGCTCCCCACCGTCACGGCCGGCCCCGAAGCGCATTGTGGAAGGTCCTGCCCGTGCCCTGTCCCCTCCCCCCCTTCTTGCCCGGACACGCCACTAGCGTCCGGCAGGACAACTGGTGCTCGGTAGTGATCGGCCCCATACCAACGGCCACTCAGTAATACCCGCCCCCTGCACCACCAGAACTCAGTAGGAACGTGCTGTGTCCGGTGTGTGGCTCAGTAGCACCCGGCCCCATTGATCATGTCTGTGCGGGCAGACGCAAGTGGCAAGTCTGTTCCTGCCCCCAAACAGTGCCAAGCCATTCCGAGTCCCAAAAAGGCACAATCCCTGTCTCTGCTGGGCACGGCTGTAGACGGCAGTGCTTCTCATGCTGGGAATGGGAGCGTCAGGGTGTCTTCAGAATAATTAAAACCCAAGGGGGGGGGGACCCCTCCCCCCAACCCCCTGCCCCCCTCCAGACCAAAGTGATCATCGTGGGAAAAAACGAAATTTACAATCGGGAAAATGTTGTGGGGCCATTTTCGGTACACAAATGTCTGGGTCCCAGCCCCCCCCCCCCCCCCCAACCTCAAAAGACGCCCTGGGGGGGGGTCCAGTGTGTCTGCACCCCCGTAACCCACACAAAACACCAACAGCAGATGCACGGAAGTGCAGTGCACCGCGGATGGGAAACACGTGGGGACCCGGACCCCCCCTGGGCCCCATGTTACACATCCCACACAGGGGGGGGGGGGGGATTTGGTATCGGGACAATTTTGTGGGGGTCAATTTCGTTTTTCAGTTTGGGGCTCAGATGTTCCCCACAAAAGCTTTTTGCGCAATTTGGGGTACTTCCTGCTCCTTGGCTTTTGCGGCTGGTGGGGTACCCTTTCCCCAAACCCACGCCAAACAAGCACCCAGAGTACCGGAAACAAGCAAAGAGTCGGCCAAACACACGGGCCCACTTGACAGCGGAAAATCTTATTTTTGGCCTTTTCTTTCCTTGTTAAACAGATGCTGTCTGATGCCTGATCAGCCACAGGGGGCCAAGGGCTGGGGGTGTTGAAGTTTCCCGCGTGAACAGCGGTTTGGGGGCGGTTCCGGGCGGTACAAATTGGTTGGAGGATGGGGCGGCAGAGGCCGTTGGCAGGTGCGCGTCACTCCAGCCAATGGGTGGGGGTGGGGGGCCCCCTGCCCGCACTCGCCGGCACAGGAGCGCGTGACACGACGTGTTCTCCATCCATCAGCATCTAACCCAGGGTGTGAAATCTCGACCATGCAACCCCCGCCGAAATCGTCCCCACCCGAACCCCCCCCCCCCCGGGCAAACCCCCGCATGGACTCGGAGTGTGCATCTGGATGCCCCTGGTCGACGGCCCAGGCAACAGCCCGTCTCCGGGACGGCCGACCCCCGGAGTAGTCAAACAGGACAAGTCATCCGGGGGCTCCGTTGACACAACCAAAACACGTTCGGGCCCACAGAGGGTCAGAATGAGCAATGGCGAGAGGCCAATAGGCGCCGCCAAAGGCAAACAATCTGATACCGAGGCCTTGTGCCAACCCCCCCCCCCCCCTTGCCCCCACTTACATCATTTGTGGTGGTGAGCACCCTCCAAACTTCACTGTGATGGGAATGACCGGATCTGAAGCGCTGCGGGCGCCGGCCCCGGGAGGGATGCCAAGGGGCAGAAGCAGCACTTGTGAGCGGAGGGACCAGCGTCCCACGCTTGCCCACGACAAATTCTTTACCCCCATCGTCTGTGAACAAGCAATGTAGACAATTCCCTCATGAAACCCCCAACCAACGCGTGCGTGCAGCTGAACCCACCGGGAATCGGTCTGGGACCGACCCCACACCCCAGCCCCCTTCAAGCCCATAGTAGTAAGGCCAGGGCAAGGATTGAGCCAACACTGAAGGTTGGTGCAGGGGGTGCCCAGAGAATTCTCTGCAGAAATGTGCATGAAGATGGGCATTTAGAGGGGGGGGGGGGGTAATACAAACAACACAAGGTTGGTGCTTCTTGTTTATGCATTTGCTTTTCTCCTCTTCTTCTAGTTTGAATGGCTCATTTGTTGTTCGTTTGATTGTTTGGCCGCTTGTTCCTTTTGTTGTTGTGTTGTTGGTGTTTTGTGATTGTGCTTTTGTTTTTTGTTGCTGTGTGTGTTGTGTGCTTTGTTTTTGCGTTGGTTTATTCTGGAGCGGGGGAGGAGGGTATGTTTACCTTTTTTGCAAGAAATGGCCTTTTCGGACAAGTATGGATCATTGGGGTTCACAAAGCCACATTTTTGAGTACCCAAGGCCAATTTTTGATTGTTTCAAAATTCAGCCCCGCTGCCTCCAGAGGAGGCATCTCAACCTTGCTGGCCCTCTGCCAACATATTGTCACTTTTTGAGGTCAAGTCATTATGGTGGATTTGTTGCATTTGGGGAATAGCAACCGTGTTGAAAGTGGATCCCCTCAACTCAACGACATGTTGGCTACCTTGACCATGAACCACCACGAACCCCATGCCATATGGCGCAATCTAGCAGCACCGCGCTGCACGGGATCTTATTGAGTTGAGCAACGCCAACAATTCCACCCCGAAATGACTTGACCTCCAACTGACAATATGGAATAGGGCCAACAGGGTTGGGATAAAACCAATGCAGTGCAGGCATTCAACAAAAGCAATACGTCTCGGTACAACAACTGAGAAGATCAAAGGGGTGCCCAAGGGGATCATGCCCCTTTGGTGCATGGGGCAGCCGACAATGGTGGCGGAGTGTCGCACACTGCTGCCCAAAGAAAAGGATGTACATAGGCCTGACCCAAACAACGTCACAGCCTGATGACAATTGTGCATACACCTGACCTGAACCAAGAGATGCTTGGACAAGCAAGCAACCGCCGCAGGCGAGAACTGATTGCATGCAAAAAAACACCCCTGTGGCGGGGCAATGGGCAATTGGCAAACACAAACACACATCCATCCATCCATCCATCCATCCATCCATCCATCCATCCATCCATCCATCCATCCATCCATCCATCCATCCATCCATCCATCCATCCATCCATCCATCCATCCATCCACCATCCATCCATCCATCCATCCATCCATCCATCCATCCATCCATCCATACCCAAAGATCTGAAACCGGAAACGGTCCAAATCGCCCAATTTCGGTGCTTCGCACAGGTCCCCCACTGTCTCACCCAAGGACGACCTGAAGTGCCATCCAGAAAAGGCGCACACGTGTGTTCACCCAGAAGTACCAACCAGCATCCCCCTTCAGCCTTTATAGCGCACCCCCCTACCCACCCAAGTATACACACCATGGATACAGGGTGGGGATGCGGATGGGGAGGAGGGATAAGGGGGGGGGGCTTGCCACACCATATTCTGTAAACGGCCTTTTTTTTTTTTGCACGCCCACTGCTTTGCACTGTAATGTTTTCTTTTGGGGCCCTTTGGGCACGCTTAAAGTGAGCGGAACCAATTTTGACTGCAAAGTAATGGAGCACTGGTTTTTTCCAACTTTTTGAATTTGGGCAAAGCCCTGGTCATGTTTCCCAGACATGGTCTCGAGCCCTAGTCACCTCCACCAACCGCTCCCTACCCTCCCCTCAGGCAAGCAACTGCCCAAGAGGGAGCACCCTTGGAAGACCACCCAGCCGTCCAGCGCGCCGGTGGACTCCCACCCACCCCCCGCCAACGACAACAAACCGCGCCCCCGGCCTGCAAGCTATGCAGCCGCCGCCCATTTGGCCGTGGACTCCCACAAATCCGCCCCGGGGCGTGGCACTGTGGAGCGCAAGCACGACCACGAGGGGCTGGAGGCCGGCGACGGCCCAGAGTATGAGGCATCAGGTGTGTTGGGGGGGGCGGTGGTTGGGCTGAGGACCCGGGCCGGCCCTGCCGCCTGTGCAGTGGATTTGTTGGCAGCTGGGATGCATCAGAAGGGATGGGACCTCCGAGGCGGCCACAGAAGCGGTCAAGTCGGAGGTTGGGGGAGGTTGCCAAAGCGGTTGGGGGCGGTTGCTGTCAGTTACCGATGCCATTGAGGCTGGCACTTGCCGTCAGGGGGACAGTGGCTGGGCATAGGCTGGGCGCCCTGGAGGAGGGGGGGGGGATACCTTACCCCCTTCCAATGCATCTGCTTGGGAGGGAGGGAGGGGAGGGTGGGGTGGGGGGCAAGGCCAGCGGAGGTGGAGGGGAGGGTGGACTGGATGAGGGGAAGGGAGGGTGCTCAATTGAGGGATTTCACGCAGATGGAGAACGTGCAGGGGTTTGGGGGGTGAATATGTGGAGGCTGGGCGGGTGGGGTTGAGCCGCTTTTCCAGACCCTCACACCCCGGTTTAGGGCTCAGATGTCGGGACCACAGCACAGCACGTGACAACGGAGAGGGAGAGGGGGAGGCAGAGGGCGAGGGAGGGGGAGAGGGAGGGGGAGAGGGCGAGGGAGGGGCAGAGGGAGAGGGAGAGGGAGAGGGAGAGGGAGAGGGAGGGGGAGAGGGAGAGGGAGAGGGAGGGGGAGAGGGCGAGGGAGAGGGAGAGGAGAGGGAGAGGGAGAGGGAGAGGGAGGGGGAGAGGGAGAGGGAGAGGGAGAGGGAGGGGGAGGGGGAGAGGGCGAGGGAGAGGGAGAGGGAGAGGGAAAGGGAGAGGGAGAGGGAGGGGGAGGGGGAGGGGGCGAGGGAGAGGGAGGGGGAGAGGGAGAGGGAGAGGGAGGGGGAGAGGGAAAGGGAGAGGGAAAGGGAGAGGGAGAGGGAGGGGGAGGGGGAGAGGGAGAGGGAGAGGGAGAGGGAGAGGGAGGGGGAGAGGGAGAGGGAGAGGGAAAGGGAGAGGGAGAGGGAGGGGGAGGGGGAGAGGGCGAGGGAGAGGGAGAGGGAGAGGGAAAGGGAGAGGGAGAGGGAGGGGGAGGGGGAGGGGGCGAGGGAGAGGGAGGGGGAGAGGGAGAGGGAGAGGGAGGGGGGAGAGGGAAAGGGAGAGGGAAAGGGAGAGGGAGAGGGAGAGGGAGAGGGAGGGGGAGGGGGAGGGGCAGAGGGCGAGGGAGGGGCAGAGGGAGAGGGAGAGGGAGGGGCAGAGGGAGAGGGAGGGGGAGAGGGAAAGGGAGAGGGAGAGGGAGGGGAGGGGGAGAGGGCGAGGGAGAGGGAGAGGGAAAGGGAGAGGGAGAGGGAGGGGGAGGGGGAGGGGGCGAGGGAGAGGGAGGGGGAGAGGGAGAGGGAGAGGGAGAGGGAGAGGGAGGGGAGAGGGAGGGGGAGAGGGAGAGGGAGAGGGAGAGGGAGGGGGAGAGGGAGAGGGAGAGGGAGAGGGAGGGGGAGAGGGAGAGGGAAAGGAGAGGGAGAGGGAGAGGCAGAGGGAGAGGGAGAGGGAGGGGAGGGGGAGGGGGAGAGGGCGAGGGAGGGCAGAGGGAGAGGGAGAGGAGAGGGAGGGGGAGAGGGAGAGGGAGAGGAGAGGGAGAGGGAGGGGGAGAGGGAGAGGGAGGGGGAGAGGGAGAGGGAGGGGGAGGAGGGAGAGTGAGAGGGAGAGGGAGAGGGAGGGGGAGAGGGAGAGGGAGAGGGAAAGGGAGAGGAGAGGGAGGGGGAGGGGGAGGGCGAGGGAGAGGGAGAGGGAGAGGGAAAGGGAGAGGGAGAGGGAGGGGGAGGGGGAGGGGGCGAGGGAGAGGGAGGGGGAGAGGGAGAGGGAGAGGGAGGGGGAGAGGGAGAGGGAGAGGGAGGGGGAGAGGGAAAGGGAGAAGGAGAGGGAGAGGGAGAGGGAGAGGGAGAGGGAGGGGGAGGGGGAGGGGCAGAGGGCGAGGGAGGGGCAGAGGGAGAGGGAGGGGGAGAGGGAGAGGGAGGGGGAGAGAGAGAGGGAGGGGGAGAGGGCGAGGGAGGGGCAGAGGGAGAGGGAGAGGGAGAGGGAGGGGGAGAGGGAGAGGGAGAGGGAGAGGGAGAGGGAAAGGGAGAGGGAGAGGGAGGGGGAGGGGGAGGGGCAGAGGGCGAGGGAGGGGCAGAGGGAGAGGGAGGGGGAGAGAGAGAGGGAGGGGGAGAGGGCGAGGGAGGGGCAGAGGGAGAAGAAGAGGGAGAGGGAGAGGGAGGGGGAGAGGGAGGGGAGAGGGAGAGGGAGAGGGAGGGACGGAGAAAGAGGGCGAGAAAGAGGGCGAGAGGAAGTGGCGGTCTGTTAGACCACCCAGCCATGCCCCAAACCACTGCCGCACACCACACACCACTGCCCCCCCCCCCCCTCCCTGTCTCTCTCTGCCCCGCCCCTTCCCCTGCCCCGCTCTCTCTGCACCAACCCCCACGCGCGTCGTGTGCCGCGCCCCACGTCCCCCCGCACAACCCCCTTTCCGCCTCCACAGAGGAACCCCAGGACCACGCCCCCGACGAGGCCGCCGCCAAGCCCTCCCACAGCTGGATGGACTCCGGGGAGGAGGCCGCCCCGTGGCACGCGGACGCCGCCGCCCACCCGGAGCCGTACGTGCACGGGCAGGCGTGGGGCAAGGGGAAGGGGAAGGGGCGCGGGGACTGGAGCCTCCGGGGCCGGGGGGCCGGGGCTGGGGCGCGGGGCCGGGGCCGGACCCCGCGCCGGCGTTCGATTACCCGCAGCCCGGCCGCGGGCTGCGCGTCAGCCGCGGGTTCGGCGGCAGCGACATGTTCAAGAAGAGCGCGGCGCAGGCGGCGAAAGGTGTGCCGGTCGGGGTGCTGGTGTTTGCGGAAGAAGGCGCGCGCGCGTGCGCGCCGGGCGTGTGTGGCACTGAGGGCTGTCTTTTTGAAGAGGAAGTTTGCGGAAGGAAGGCGCGCGCGCGCGCGCGGGCGTGTGTGGCACTGAGGGCTGTCTTTTTGAAGAGGAAGTTTGCGGAAGGAAGGCGCGCGCGCGCGCGCCGGGCGGTGTGGCACTGAGGGCTGTCTTTTGAAGAGGAAGATTCTTCTTTTTTTTATTTTCCACGAGGGGCAGGCCTTTCGTGGGCTCATCGCCAACCAGCGGCGGCGGTTCGCAAGCCGGAAGTTGTTGGACTGGAGCAGGTGGCCCAGTGGTTCGCCGCCTTGGATGCAGGCACATGTACGTTGGGATGCGGTTCGGGAGGGGTGCTTGGGAGGGGTGGGTATAACAGTGACCGAATTGTTTTGGTGGGGGGGGGGGGGGGGGCGGGGGGGGGGGGCGTGAGCGGCCCGAGATGACG
>OZ038404.1:13235994-13423232 GCA_964036045.1 Eutreptiella sp. 'Long Island Sound 2002' | reverse complement strand
GTTTCACAGTGGGAGGGCTTCACAGTGGGAGGGTTTCACAGTGGGAGGGTTTCACAGTGGGAGGGTTTCAGGGTTTCACAGTGGGAGGGTTTCACAGTGGGAGGGTTTCACAGTGGGAGGGTTTCACAGTGGGAGGGTTTCACAGTGGGAGGGTTTCACAGTGGGAGGGTTTCACAGTGGGAGGGTTTCACAGTGGGAGGGTTTCACAGTGGGAGGGTTTCACAGTGGGAGGGTTTCACAGTGAGAGGGTTTCACAGTGGGAGGGTTTCACAGTGGGAGGGTTTCACAGTGGGAGGGTTTCACAGTGGGAGGGTTTCACAGTGGGAGGGTTTCACAGTGAGAGGGTTTCACAGTGGGAGGGTTTCACAGTGGGAGGGTTTCACAGTGGGAGGATTTCACAGTGAGAGGGTTTCACAGTGGGAGGGTTTCACAGTGGGAGGGTTTCACAGTGGGAGGGTTTCACAGTGGGAGGGTTTCACAGTGGGAGGGTTTCACAGTGGGAGGGTTTCAGAGTGGGAGGGTTTCACAGTGGGAGGGTTTCACAGTGGGAGGGTTTCACAGTGGGAGGGTTTCACAGTGGGAGGGTTTCAGAGTGGGAGGGTTTCACAGTGGGAGGGTTTCACAGTGGGAGGGTTTCACAGTGGGAGGGTTTCACAGTGGGAGGGTTTCACAGTGGGAGGGTTTCACAGTGGGAGGGTTTCACAGTGAGAGGGTTTTACAGTGGGAGGGTTTCACAGTGGGAGGGTTTCACAGTGAGAGGGTTTCACAGTGGGAGGGTTTCACAGTGGGAAGGTTTCACAGTGGGAGGGTTTCACAGTGAGAGGGTTTCACAGTGGGAGGGTTTCAGAGTGGGAGGGTTTCACAGTGGGAGGGTTTCACAGTGGGAGGGTTTCACAGTGGGAGGGTTTCACAGTGGGAGGGTTTCACAGTGGGAGGGTTTCAGAGTGGGAGGGTTTCACAGTGAGAGGGTTTCACAGTGGGAGGGTTTCACAGTGGGAGGGTGTCACAGTGGGAGGGTTTCACAGTGGGAGGGTTTCACAGTGGGAGGGTTTCACAGTGGGAGGGTTTCACAGTGGGAGGGTTTCACAGTGGGAGGGTTTCACAGTGGGAGGGTTTCACAGTGGGAGGGTTTCACAGTGGGAGGGTTTCACAGTGGGAGGGTTTCACAGTGGGAGGGTTTCACAGTGGGAGGGTTTCACAGTGGGAGGGTTTCACAGTGGGAGGGTTTCAGAGTGGGAGGGTTTCACAGTGGGAGGGTTTCACAGTGGGAGGGTTTCACAGTGGGAGGGTTTCACATCGGGAGGGTTTCACAGTGGGAGGGTTTCACAGTGGGAGGGTTTCACAGTGAGAGGGTTTCACAGTGGGAGGGTTTCACAGTGAGAGGGTTTCACAGTGGGAGGGTTTCACAGTGGGAGGGTTTCACAGTGGGAGGGTTTCACAGTGGGAGGGTTTCACAGTGGGAGGGTTTCACAGTGGGAGGGTTTCACAGTGGGAGGGTTTCACAGTGGGAGGGTTTCACAGTGGGAGGGTTTCACAGTGAGAGGGTTTCACAGTGGGAGGGTTTCACAGTGGGAGGGTTTCACAGTGGGAGGATTTCACAGTGAGAGGGTTTCACAGTGGGAGGTTTTCACAGTGGGAGGGTTTCACAGTGGGAGGGTTTCACAGTGGGAGGGTTTCACAGTGGGAGGGTTTCACAGTGGGAGGGTTTCACAGTGGGAGGGTTTCACAGTGGGAGGGTTTCAGAGTGGGAGGGTTTCACAGTGGGAGGGTTTCACAGTGGGAGGGTTTCACAGTGGGAGGGTTTCACAGTGGGAGGGTGTCACAGTGGGAGGGTTTCACAGTGGGAGGGTTTCACAGTGGGAGGGTTTCACAGTGGGAGGGTTTCACAGTGGGAGGGTTTCACAGTGAGAGGGTTTCACAGTGGGAGGGTTTCACAGTGGGAGGGTTTCACAGTGGGAGGGTGTCACAGTGGGAGGGTTTCACAGTGGGAGGGTTTCACAGTGGGAGGGTTTCACAGTGAGAGGGTTTCACAGTGGGAGGGTTTCACAGTGGGAGGGTTTCACAGTGGGAGGGTTTCACAGTGGGAGGGTTTCACAGTGGGAGGGTTTCACAGTGGGAGGGTTTCACAGTGGGAGGGTTTCACAGTGGGAGGGTTTCACAGTGGGAGGGTTTCACAGTGGGAGGGTTTCACAGTGGGAGGGTTTCACAGTGGGAGGGTTTCACAGTGGGAGGGTTTCACAGTGGGAGGGTTTCACAGTGGGAGGGTTTCACAGTGAGAGGGTTTCACAGTGGGAGGGTTTCACAGTGGGAGGGTTTCACAGTGGGAGGGTGTCACAGTGGGAGGGTTTCACAGTGGGAGGGTTTCACAGTGGGAGGGTTTCACAGTGAGAGGGTTTCACAGTGGGAGGGTTTCACAGTGGGAGGGTTTCACAGTGGGAGGGTTTCACAGTGGGAGGGTTTCACAGTGGGAGGGTTTCACAGTGGGAGGGTTTCACAGTGGGAGGGTTTCACAGTGGGAGGGTTTCACAGTGGGAGGGTTTCACAGTGGGAGGGTTTCACAGTGGGAGGGTTTCACAGTGGGAGGATTTCACAGTGGGAGGATTTCAGAGTGGGAGGGTTTCACAGTGAGAGGCAAAAAAAAACTTTCGTGTACCTAACATCAGCCTCAATTTTCCGGCCCCTTGAATGAATTTTGTTTTTTCCCTCAGAAAGACGGTTCTGTGGGTGGGTGGGTCGGCTGGGGTCCGTCTGCCAAGACCATAAAATCCCCTCCCCACCCAAGGGGGGGGGGGGGGGCAGGGCAGGGCTGTCTTTCAGAACCCCCATCCTTTTTTTTTAAGGACAGCCTTTAAGGACAGTCCCCAAGGACCACTGACCGCCAACCGCCAACCACCGCCAACCGCCAACCGCCAACCAACAACCGCCGACCGCTGCCAACCGCCAACCAACAACCGCCAACCGCCTACCATTGTTCAATACGGTTTCTGTGGTGTTGTGTCTTGCCCATGTTGTGACCATGAAGTAGAGAGCTTCCCCGTGAACGTTCGTTTCTGTTGGCACACCTTCTGTTTGAAGTCGTTGGCTCTGCTTGCCCCCTTGCCCTTGGCTCTGCCCACGGACTCTTCCCCGATGCCGTCCTTATCTGCAGGCTTCTTCGCATGCGGCAACACCCGCCGCCACTGAGCACCCTGGCGAGAAGAAGAAGAAGAAGAGGAAGAGGAAGAAGAAGGGGAGGGTCGAGGAGAGGGATGATAGTTCCGAGGCAGAGATGGAAGACGCCAATGGTGCTGCTGTTGAGGCTGAGCAGGAGGAGGAGGCGGAGGCAGAGGCGGTGGGGGCTGAGGAGGAGGATCAGCAGGGTGATGCAGAGGAGGAGGCCGAGGAGGGCGTAGAGGAGGAGGCGGAAGAGGAGGCAGAGGAGGAGGCGGAAGGGGAGGAGGTGGAAGAGGAGGCAGAGGAGGAGGTGGAAGGCGAGGCTGAGGAGGCGGAAGAGGAAGCAGAGGAGGCAGAAGAGGAGGCGGAAGAGGAGGCAGAAGAGGAGGTGGAAGAGGAGGCGGAAGAGGAGGCGGAAGAGGAGGCGGAAGAGGAGGCCGAGGAGGAGGCAGAGGCCGAGGAGGCAGAGGCCGAGGAGGAGGCAGAGGCCGAGGAGGCAGAGGCCGAGAAGGAGGCGGCCGAGGAGGAGGCGGCAGAGGAGGAGGCCGAGGAGGAGGATGTACAAGCAGAGGCGGCAGAGGAGGATGCCGAGGAGGAGGCGGAGGAGGAGGAAGCCGTCAAGACTGTTGAAGCGGCGGAGGTGTTGCCGGAGGGGGAGGAGGTGGCGGAGGTGGAGACCCAGCAGCCGCCATCAACGCTTCCAGAGGCTGACGGCGACGAAGGGGCGGAAGAGAGTCGGGGGAACAAGAAGAAGAAGAAGAAGAAGAACAAGAAGGCCCGTGTGCCTGAGGAGGAGGACCCAAACATGGGGATGGACCTTGCGGACGTGGAGGGCGAGGACTGGGAGGTGGAGGTGGGTGGGGACGAGGAGGGGCCGGCGGAGGGGACGGGGAAGAAGAAGAAGAAGAGGGCCAAGAAGAAGCCCCTGGCGGAGGCCAGCGCCCCCGAGAGTGCCCCAGTGGAGGCCACGGCGTCGGTGACGGAGGCGGTGGGCGCGGGCATTGGGGCGATGACGCGGGCCGCGAGCGGGGTCTGCGTCCCCGTGCCCCTTCGTGGTTGCAGTGAAGTCTTGTCGTGTGGGGGGGTGCGTGTCTGATTGCAGTGCCTTGCTCCACCCCTGCTGTGTCGCGGTTGGGCTGTGTTGTGGTGGTTATAAGTTGCTACTGTCATGCCGTGTTATGCCTTTTTGGTAGTCTGCCTTTGCACTGTGCTGTGCTGTGTGTGCTGTGTGCTGTGCTGGCTGTGCTGTGCTGTGCTGTGCTGTGCTGTGCTGTGCTGTGAGGCCGCTGCAAAGCGGGTGCGGCAGCTGTGCTGGCGGTTGCAAAATGGTTGGAATGGGGTTTGGACATAAGTGGCTGCGGCGGGGCTGACAGTCATGCCCAACAGGGTGGAGGGTGTCACAGGCACCTTCAAGCGCAAGGCCTGCCTGAAGGGGTGGGGTGCATTGCAAGGGGGGGGAGGTACCCCCGCCCCGCCCCTCTAGGGCGCCCTGCCTATGCCCAGCCACTGGCCCACTGGCGGGCAAGTGCCAGCCTCAATTGCATTGCAGTAACCGCCCCCAACCGCTTTGGCAACCTCCTCCAACTGCCTGTCTAATCGCTTCTGTGGCCGCCCGTGAGGTCCCTTCCCTTCTAGTGCATCCCTGCCGCCACCCCCCACCACAGCCACCGTCTTCATCCAAACTGGAGCCGTACCCCTGCAAACTGCTTGTGCAACCGCCACAAGATCTCCTCCCGCCGACCTACTGTCCAACCGCAACCACTTTGGTCACAGCGAAAGCCACGCCCTTCAGTGCACCATGGAGCCCGCCGGTCCGAAGAGCGGGGCAGACTGGCGGCTACTTCAATTATCCAAGGGGCACACCGGAGGGGGCTGGGGTTGGGAGGGTCAGAGCGGGACCCCCTCCCACTCCTTGGGGTGCCGCGTTCCTTTGGGGCCTGTGGCATGGTTCACAAAACCTGGGGGCAAAGACTGACTGTCAGCTGGGAATTGGTACCGAAGAAAAATCACTTTATTGGAGGGGGGGGGGGGATGCATCAAAAGGGAGGGGACCTCAGAGGCGGTTAGAGAGGCAGTTGGAGGAGGTTGCCAAAGCGGTCGGGGGCGGTTACTGTCGGTTACGGAAAGGAAACGGAAGTGGAGAGGGAAAGATGGGGCAAGCAGCAAGAGGAAGGACACAGGGGGGGTGAGAGGCCGACACGCACCACCGCCCACGGAGGGAGAGGGTCCAAGGAAAGGGCAGCGAATGGAGATCAGCCAGTAGGCGCAGCCAGCTGCAGACAAGAACAACACACCATGGCGACATGCCAACCTCCTCCCCCCCCCTGAAGCGCAGCCATGCCTTTAGGCGATCCCCTGGTTGGTCCCCCCTATCGCAGTGGGCCCCCAGCCCCCCGATGCTCCCCCCCCCCCCTTGACCGCATGTCCCCTCCCTCACAGATGGTGGGGTGGGCGTCCAGCTGGATCTGGGGCAGCAGCAGCAAGCCCGCAGAGGAGGAGCGGCAATCCTCCCTGGACCTGGACGACCTAGAGGACGTGGGCACCAACCGCAACAAGGCCAAGGCAAAGGTCGGCAAGGCCAAGAACAAGAAGAAGGCCAAGAGATGATGACCGCCCCCCAGTTGCTGGAAAGCGGTTGGGGGCGGTTATATGATGACCGCCCCCCAGTTGCTGGAAAGCGGTTGGGGGCGGTTATATGATGACCGCCCCCCAGTTGCTGGAAAGCGGTTGGGGGCGGTTATATGATGACCGCCCCCCAGTTGCTGGAAAGCGGTTGGGGGCGGTTGCAGGGTGGCTGTGACAGCGGTTGGGAGGGCGGTTCAGGGCATGAGAGCCGACTGCGGCAGGGAGGCCACTGGTCCCTCCCTCTCCCCACATGATGTTTCTTTTTGTTCTCCTCCCCACGAAGGATGGCTGAAGGTCATGGGCGGTCGGATTCGGGCAACCGACGGCGGCCGTCGCGTAACCGACGGCAGTTGATGGCGAACCGACGCCCGTTGGCCGGTGACCGACGGGGGGAGGCGGGCCCTCCGGCCCTCCTCGTCGCAGCCAAACCCTGGTCACCAGGGCCCGCCAGGGCACGGGGCGGTGTTCGGCGCTGCAGCCGGGTACCTTGTACCGCACAGTAATACCCGCCCCCTTCTATTGACCTATCCAACACGAGCTGATCATGTTGGGGGATACCAGTGGCGGGTCTGCAGGGGGCTGGCCTGGGGTGGGTGGGTCTAGGCCACTCTGCAGGGCGGAGTGCAGGCCGAGTGAGGGGTGTTGTTTGTGGGTGGGAACTGCAAGGGCGCTGGCCTGCGGCCCTGGGGTGAAGGTGAGGGTGGAGGACGGGGGCCAGGATTGGGCTGGTTTAGGGTGCGATTCATGGCCGATGCTGATGGTTGGGCTGGGGCTGGGGCCAGCTGTCTACTTTGCGGTGGATGTTTGGGTAGCTGACGCTGGATTTGCACTGGATTTGAAAAATGTGACGCTGGATTTACGCTGGATATGCGCTTTTTCTCGACATGGCTCCAGGCAATAAACAGCCCTTAACCCTGGACAAAAAGCGGAGGTCCTTTGGTCTAGTGGCTCATGCCATGCCGTACAGATTGCAATATGCTGGTTCAAATCCCACAGCACACATTTTTGAAAGGATAATGATGCTGCTCCTTCTGAAGCTCCATTTTTCACTGTCATCATGAAAGTAATTTGCAATTGTGGGTACCGGACATGGGCCACAACCTGAACTGTTGGCAAGGACCACGTGCATGGGCCAACACCGCCGCCCCAGCCCCTGCACACGCACGCACCGCGCAGGGTAGGACACCGGGGCTGCCAAGGTTTGGAGTCCGCTTTAGGCTGCTCACAAATGCGTGGTAAGATTGCTTGGAACAATCGATGCCTTTGCTTCGGCATGATTTGACGGCATGGGACGAGAGCACGGGTAGACTGCAATTAAGTTGTTCCGGACTGCAATGATGTTGTTCCAGACTGCAATGATGTTGCTCCAGACCACCTCCTCACCAGAAATTCAGACCGTGTTTACCTCTGTCCAATTCAACAACCATTCCTGCAATGTTGTCTTCAACTAGCGCCTTTGTCCTACCTTCCTCGGTTCTCTTGTGCATCACCATCCCGCCCTCCTGCAATTCTCATCCAGCCTCCCTCTTTCTCCCCATCCAACAACCCGCCCCCCCTCCCTCCCTCACTCCCTCCCGCCACTGACCCGCCATATTGTTTGCGTTGGTGCTTCTGAGGCAAGGAGATTAGAGACTGCAGCACCTCCCTTGAAGTGTGGAAGACTGCTCAATCACGGGTCAGGTCCAAATACGCGTCAGACTGGGGAGACTGGGACTGGGGGGCCGAGGTTTGGCGTGGCTGATGGGGTGTTGGTGGGGGGTTGGGCTATTACTCCAACGGACACGATGGGGATGCCGAGGGACCGGGCGCGCCTGCTGCCTCATGAGCGCGGGGACAGCCCTCACCCCAGCCCCAGCCAGCTGTCTACTTTGCGCCGGATTATCCGGCCCAAATCCAGCGTCAAAATTTTCAAATCCAGCCTCACACTTCCCCAACAAGCACACTGTGGAAAATGACCCCTATCCATTCCCAAAGCCATGGGTGGAATGGGAGTAACCATCCACCACCTGCATTTGCATTGGACGACCAACGCTTTGTGGGTTGTCCGAAGGCAAGGCCATTGTCACCAGGGGCTGCAGTAGGGCAACCAAGTTTAGTCCCTCCCCAAGCCCTCCAAAAAAGGGGGGGGGGGGTTAGTCCAAGGGGCGGGCAGGGGGCTGGGGGGGGCTGCCATAAACGCTGAGTCAGTACGCCGGTGCAGCCCCTTGACAACCCACAAAGTGTTAGTTGTCATCCAAGTTATGCCTCAGATGGTGCCAGATGGCCCACACCCTTGAAGCCGGTGGGCACCGCTAGGGGCATCTGATAGGCTTATCCCTTCGAGCCAGGCCCCTGGGTCTGCCAAAATACACCCTATTGCTCTGCTTGGGTCAGCGTAGATGAATGTCGTGCGCATGATGCGTGTGGGCTATGGGGTTGGAAGCTGCAGATTTTACTGGTTGGATTTTTTCAGTCTTGAGTGTCTGGGTCTGTCTGGATCTGCCGGGACTCAGGCCAGATTCTGTCCAAATACCAAGGATAGCATCTAATTGATACTATGCCATGTAAAATGTGAGTTTTAAGGCTATTTAGTTCAAGCGGTGGCCTGCGTCGAAATTTAGGTGAACACCAAAAACAGATTACTATTCATTAGTTAGTTAATTCTAGGCTAATGGTCGCGCAATGAAACAATAATTTATGGGAAGTGGGGTTTTCACCTGGGGGGCGGGGTCAATATAGCCCCCCAGAACTCTGGGGGGGGGATGGGAAAAGTGCTTAATTGACAGGAGCATAGTAACTCTGGCGCCGAAGATTTTTTTCAGCATTGAAAATGGTCAATTTTTTCCCACCAAATACATGGCAAATGATGACTTTTCTGAACCCCCCGGACACACTGATTCCAAAAATCCCATTTTCATTTTTTGCCGAATCCATTTCTTTGCTTTTGTTTGTATGGTCCTTTCTTCAGGATGTGTACCACAATTATTCCCCACAAAATGACCATCTTGCAAACAAAGATTTCTAAAAGAGACCACCCAGGCATCCTCAGGAGACATTGACCGTGGAGATATTTGTTCGCTCTTTGTTGAAGGCCCTCCAAGAAAAAAGCACCAACCATCCACAACCCCCCATGGGGGGGGTGTCTATTTTGTTTTCGCGAAAGGCGCCTATGACATGTCACTGAAGGGCTTTTCTCTTTGCCTTTTGCTCTGCACCTCTGCTTTGTGCCTGACGGTACCGGTCGTGCACTCGCGTCTGCATCGAAAAGCGGGGGACGGCATGGCTAGGGCATGCTCTGGCACGCGGTGCACGCGTGGTGCTGTGCAAGACACCCGGGGCCCCTCTTGCCTGGACTGGGGCCATATCCCCACTGCCCTCTTCTTGGGGTTTCCTGAATCCCTGTTGCTTTGGATTTGGGTTTGGCATGGGATGGGGGCCTTAGGCAGGGGCCACGGACAGTTTTTTCCGGTTTGGGAGGGTGGGTGGTTTGGCCCGAGGGGGTGGGGGGGGGCTGACAGATCAACCCCCCCTCATGGATAAGCACATCCTTGTGGGCATTCATTCCCAGTCAGGAGCCCGTGGTAGGACCCCCCAGCCCCACCCCAAATGGCCTATAAATTGATGCTATTTTCCAGTCTTTTTTGTGAGTGTCGTCCCAAAAACATGAGGAGTAATTATTCTTCGGCCTCATTAAGAAAGACACAGCAGCAGCGGTGTCCTGTTGAGGTGCAAGCGCCCGGTGCTGAGGACAGGGCGAATGCTATAAATGCCACGGAACTGGGGACTCCGACAGGGTTGCCCCCGACGTACAGCAAGGTCTCCTGCAGCCTGCGGCCCTTCCTTCCCTTCCAGGCATCAATGCGGGCTCTGTCGGCCGCACATCGGGGCTTGCGGCTGATGGCGGCATTCACGGGGGCAGAACTGTCGCCGACAGGGGGCATGTTCCCCTCTGTACATAGCTCAGCCTCGCCCTCCCACAGGTGCCGGGGGCTTGTTGGGGGCCCGTGAGGGTCGTCGCAGCCGCGGCTGGTGTTGGCTGGTGTTTGGGCAGCCGCGACTCTCCCTTTCTGGCTCCGCCGTGCCCTCACGCCTCCGCGCGACGCACCCTGCTCTGCTGTCCTCCCTGCTCCGGACTGTGAGGCCTGAGCCAGGCGGCAGCCTTGCGCCCCATTTGGGAGGGGGGAGGGGGCAGGGATGTATCAGAACGGCCGTACACCGTAGGACGAGGGGGGTTGCCCCCCCCCCCCCCCCGGGAACCCCCCTCCCCCCCCTCCTCCCCTTCCAATGTTTGAGACTGACAGCCAAAATTTTGCTTCGGCGCCTTCGGTGCCAAGAGGATTTACGCTTAACAAAAGTTTGGCCTGCTTTTGGCAGGGACCATAGGGGCGCCGTAGCCAACCCCCCCCCCCCCCCCCCTTATACATCCCCGGGCGGGGAATGGGGCAATGCAAGGTCCACCCCACAGGGATCACCGCCTCCTTGGGGATCTCTCTAGGCATGCCATAAAATGGCACCCTTCTGAGAGGCCATGCCTCACACGCCTTCAAACCTGAGCCTGCCATTCGATGTGCCTACCAGGGAATCGCTTCAGGGGGGCGGGGGGGGGGGGGCTCCCTCCCGAGACGCCGGCCCTGACTCTGCCCCAAAGGCAGTCCCATCCCCCCAACACCCGCCCGAACTGCATTTCCAACCGCCGGTAACCGCCCCCCCAACTGATTTCGCAGTCCCCTGTCACCGCTCTGTAGCTGCCCTCCCCCTCAAGCAAATCCTTTTGCTGCCTACCCATCGCACCCGTTGAGCCGTGGCGTGCTTTGGCGGGCGAGGGGGCGGGGAGGCCGGAGCGTGCAGGTGCCGTGCTGCACCTGCCGGGCTGCTCGTCAACTGATGTGCGGCGGTCTCTCATGTTCCGATGTGACACCCGGTGGTGGCTGCGGGCAACGGTTTCAGGCCTGCGCTTGGGGGGGGGGTGGACCCCCCCCCCCCCGTCCCCTCCCAAACAGTAACTGTCAGTTTCGTGCGGAGGCCACAGGGTAGCACGGCAAACGCCGGTTCATCCCGTCGGTGGGGAAAGTGGTTGGGAGAGCCAGAGGCGGTGGTTACAAAACCTTTGCCGCCGCAGTAGGGGTTGGAAGGACCCGGTTGGGCCCTTTCCTTCAAGCGCGGGCCTAAGGAGGACAAGGCTCCGGATGGGGTCCATCCTACCGACATAAAGTTCGGTCGGGGTTGATCGGCCCCAGGCTCAAACTTCAGGCCTGTCAGCGGCCTCGCAATACGGCTCCTCAATGGCTTCTTTGCATTCCATTCATTGCGGAAAAACAGCGGCTTCATTTGGCAGCACCAGCTTGGCACAACAGCTTTCGTCCTGACTTCTCAGGACGATCCTCTAGAAAATAGGCTGAAAATGGCCATTCTTCGCCAGGTGCAGACATGAACGATTGATCAATGTGGTACCTGTTGGTGTGGAATGGGGGCGAAAATCACGAGGGCATGGCCACGGCTGCGGCTGACAGGCTCCGGGATGCCTGGGCGGGCTGCGGGGTTGTGGGTTGCTCGAGTAAGTACAGGTAGTGTGTTGTCTCAATTGCACTGGATTACTGGATACAGCTGCACACATTTAATGGCCCCATATGTCAGAAGGGGTATTCTCAACTATTGGGGGTTGTTGTTGCTGTGCCATGATGTTGTGCAGGCTGCAGGGAGGGTCAGTATGGGTGACAAAGTGTTGGTGTAGCTGTACTTCTATGTGCTGTTGTGTTGTGGGATGTCCGCTGCCGTGTTGGACACCCTTGTGTAGTCATGAAGGGGTAGGGTTGGTTGATGTCTGCAAGATGTGTTCCGTGGTACGTGCTGTGCAGTAACACAGGCTTGTCCAAACACGGCGACCCTGTGTTTCAGCACTTTTGCCCCCCCCCAGCCCCACCCCCTGAACGAGAACCTGGCACATGTTAGGACCAGGTGGGGGGGAGGGGGCTGGCGATTGATACTGTCACCGGGAAAACATTGCAAGCGCCTTCATGGTGCCCTGCCAGCTGCGGTGTTTTCCAAGGAGGTCGAGAAGCACATGCCCCCAACGTTAGTGTTCGCTGTGCAAATAGCCACATGTGTCCCACAAATAGTGTTTCCATCCAAGACTGGAACTGGATTCTGGGGCAAAGCATGAGATATTGGGGGGAATGGGGTAAATCGATGAACCCACCCTCTGGTCTCAGTACACGTACCTAGATTCAAGGGTTCAAGTGTGGCTACCGTCCAAATGGGCAACAGGATTGGGTGGTGGTAGGCAAAAGACAGGAAACAAAATGCTCCTCCTGAGGGCCCCCCTTGTTGTCTTCTGATAGGTTACCATTGACCCCATCAAAAAGGCATGTAATGCCTGTACCCATTTGTCTTGAAGACCTCTTCTCTCCATTTTTGATTGACATGGCACTTTGACATGGACCAATGTGCCAACGTGCATAAAAACGATGGACCCTCCGATTGTATCAATGTAAGTGTAAGTATGTTTCAATGTAAGTGCAGGTTTCAGCAGTGCCTGGGTGAGTATGCGGGAATCAGCTCCTGGCTGTTCCCCATGGTTTCCCTGTAAAGGTCGTTTTAATTGGATCTCACACTCATTGAGAGATCCAGTTAAAACGATGGCTTGCCCTGGCGGCCCTTGGCACATGTATGTTGGACCATTTGATAAAAAAAATGTTGTATGAGACTTTTTTATATTGTATGACAACTGAAGAACTCAGATCCGAAATCAACAAAACGTCCCATGTCGGGGCCAACAGTCGGCGTCTTGTTGAAGCTTGCCGGGCCTAAAGAACGGAGGAGGATCATGGGGCGAAGAAACGAACAAATGCGCACTTGTTCTTGGGCCCCTTGTGTGCATGTGAGACTCTGTTGACCATCCCAGGAAATACCGTGCGAATCCTAAAGATTTGCAAAAATATTTAATTCCCGGCACAGGGTGTTGTTGTCCGCAAAAAAAAAAAGAAAACAAAGCAAAAAAAACAATTTTTGGCGTCATGCCTTACGCAAAAATGGGTTCTCAAAAAAAAATCATTTTTGGTGCAACGCCCTACGAAAAAATGGGTTCAGTAAAAATAATTCGCAAAATAAACTATTTTTTGCCCATTTTGGATGCCGTCACACCAATTTTGCTTATTATTAATTCAAAACAACCAACGCAAAAATTAGGATTCCGTGAATCTTCAGGATTCACACGGTATGGGCACTGGACCACACGGTGCTTGCAAACACCCTCTCACGGTAATTGAAGTGACGATGGGTTGTTTTACTTGCACATTTGTTGACAATTGTTGACACAGTCTTTACACGTGGGGAAAAAAATACCTTGCCCATTTTCAGACGGTGTATCTGCTTTCTGTTTGCAAAATGACAATGACACCCCCCCCCCCCCCCGAAAAGCGCTCCTGAATCCTGCCCCCAAAACCAGCCTGTTCACCACAATTCGAACATTGCTTGTGGTGTTGCTGGTACCCCCGTGTACAATGAAAGCTTCATTGCCCCCATACATCGGGCACCGAGGCCAGTTCTTTGGGGAGCCTAGGGATACAAGATGGACACCACGGTTTTGGGTTCTCAGTATTTTGGAAGAAATGCATACTTGGAGCCCTCGTGTACCCAAAGCTGGATCACAAATAAGATCTTGAAAAATGGAAAAATATTTGTGGCGGAACGTCTGCACCAAGAAAGGGAGGGTCGAAGAGCCTATGTAGGAAGATTTTGACCATATTTTCGCCCAGCTGATTGGTACCATTTCCGTCTACTGAGGCTGGCCTGAGGCATGGGTAGTCGGCACTCTTAGGGGCCGTCGCCAGTCGGTCCCACTTGGCGTGGACCGCCGCAAGGGGTTGCATTGCTGCACAGCATATGGTCCCTGAGCATACACCACAGACGGCGATGGACGTAGCACGGAAGCACGCGGACCCTCAACGGGTCACGGCCAGGCGGCCCCTCATGGGGGGGCCGCCCCGCCCAGGGGACCAGGGCCATCTAGGTACGTCTAGGTACAGATAGCCCCCCCCCCCCCGCCCCCTGAAGGTCCACTCTATGAACTGCTGGACTAATTGCTGAAAGTGTCTATGGCGGGGACATTCAGTCGATCAGAACCGACCATTGATCCCCCACTCGATCATGAATTTCCTGATGCCCGACCCAAACAACCCCGTCTGTGCTAATCGGGGCCAGTGGGGGGCAGAGTGGAGGTAACCTAAGTCGGCCCAAGAAACATTCGATAGCCAGATGGCGAACTCAAGGCAACATTCGGTACCGATTTGGAACAGTGTGGGCAATGACCTATGGTCTGTAACGCGGGGGTCATATGGTTGCCAAGTATTTGTGCTTCATTCCCCTGAAGGTCTACTCGCTAGAGAGCAGCCTACGGGACACCCAACACCTGGAAGCCACAACCCAAGAAATATGAACAACAATCGTCAGGTATGCAGACAGTAATTGAACTCATATGTAGGTTGCCTCTGTGTGTGGGGCAGACAGCGTTTCCCATGCCGGCAACACAAGTGCAAGGACAATGTGGGGCAAACCGGGGTGTGCATTCCAATCTCCTGCTCCTCAGGGTTGTGATGACAGTGTTACCAAGTCCATGGTGGACAGCGACCTTTTCACCTCAGTGTTGACCTCCTCCCTTGGCATTGCTTTCTCTGCGCATGGCACACCGCTGTTGTAACTCAGCCTTCCGTCTTTCTTGTGCTCCAGTAGCACACTGGGATGCCCATAGGCGTGGCAGTTCCCGCTGCGTGGCCTGGTATCAGAATGAGCCTTTCCTCACTACGTGTCATGTCCGCTACCGCATCGCCTTGTGGGATAACAGTCGCATCGGACAGTTCTGATTCTTGATTCTGAGAGATTTCTCGAGTGCGTTCTGGTGAGCGCGCTTCGCCAGCTGGCCGTGGCCTGAAACCCTCCCCCTGCCAAGACAAAGGATTTTCCAAAACTGGCCTTGTTCAGTTATTACTTATCAAGGAGCCTGTGATCCTGCCTGTCTCTCTGCTGCTGCCCCTCTCACTCCTGACACAAGAGCGCCTTCAACGGCACAAGGCATGTGTCCACCCTCGCACCATCTCTCCCTCCCCTCTCCTCTCGGCGTGTGCACCCCCTCCATGTCTTCTCCCCCCTGGCGGGTGGATCCCCCCCCGCGCATCAGTGCCCGCTGCTCTGCCAGGGTGTTTTGAATGTTTTGAGGAGGGCGGACGATGGAAAGTCCCTCCAAGGCACTCATGGAAAGCCCCAAGACGGGGAAGCTTGCCGCTTTGGACAGGGGCACCCCGTCCTCCAGGTCCTCCCGCATCCGTGACCAACCCGTTCGATGGAGGGAGAACTCCGAAGCCAGAGAGAAGAACCGTGCGTCCAGCAGCGTTGAGATCATGTCCTATTACTTGGTGCGTCCTCGTGCCCTCCGTCCTGCGGCGCTCGGGGGTGGGGTGCGGCGCTCGGTGGTGGGGTGCGGCACTCGGGAGTGGGGTGCGGGTCGCTGTCGAGGGTCGCACGCGGGAAAGCACCGTGGCCCATGTACGTCACTCTTTGCCCCTCGGCCGGGCTGAGCCATTGCTGAGGGGCGGAACACCCACCCCAAGGGAGGTGGGGGGTCGGAGGCCAAGGGCAAGTTGGTGTACCCCAGGGGGGGGGGCGGGCCCGTTCCGTGCATGCGAACCCCCCCCCCCCCGCCGAGTTTTGAAAGATACTGGTGCGGGGGCCATGGTGCCAATGGCACCGAAGTTTTTGTTGCATGCTTAGTTGAAGGGGGTACTAGGCCTTTGGTCTTCAAGACCCTTAAGACTTTCTTCCCGGCAGAGCCGCGAAAGCGCTATTATCGCATACATACCTCTATACCCCAATGCCCCCCGACACACATCCCCCCTTGAGGTATGCATGTGGTAGTCGTGGGTTGCGCGCAGCCCCCTGCCCCCCTTGCCCCCCCTCACCGTCAAACCGAGGTGGAGTGCACCACTGCACGACTCTTGCCTCCCGCAGAGTTTTTGCGTCTGTCTACAGCTGAAGCATGTGGACGATTTCCTGCGCAAAAGCTGAACAAGTGCACACACCCAGAAACACCAACTGCAACAACTAATTCATCAGCAAGAATACCCCCAAAAAGTCGAAAAGAAAGTGAAAGAGGCGTAGTAAAATCTGCTAGAACATTATTACCCCCCCCCCTTTGCAAACTCCCCCCCCTTGCAATCTCCCCCCCCCCCACCCGGGAGACCGTCACTTCCATGTTTTTCTAGTTAACATGTATTGTGCTGGTTTGTGTTGCGCATCTGCTTCACGCATGGCTTTGCATTGCTTTCCCATTTCTTCAAATCAAGCACCTGTGTGTGTTCTGTCTTATTCTCTCTCCAAAGGCGTTGTATGGGTGTGTGGTGGTCAATAACATTTGTGTTGGATGAAGCACATTGGCATCAACGCGAAATTCGCTCCCCACGTGTTCTCTTTGCTTGCATCAGTGGAGGGTACCACAGTTTGCCTTGAAATACCCTTGCAATCCCCCCCCCCCCCCCGGGAGACCGTCACTTGGCGACCGTCTCCCCCCCCCCACCCGGGAGACCGTCGCGCGCTAACCCGGGAGTTTGCAAGGGGGGCGGGGGGTAGGTAATTACACAGGTGTTGCTTCAACATATTTAACAAAATAACCAAAACCCTTAGACGTACCAACTGCCGCACTGATGGAGCCATATCCCCATCCGAGTGGTAAACAGTTGGTGGGGGGAGTTGTAGTGGGACCGGGACCCCCTGGGCGGTGTGATGTGTCTTGGTGTGCGCGGCAGAGGGGGGGGGCCTGGGGGTGTCATGCATCTTGGTGGGCGCGGGGGAGGGGGGGGCCCTGGGCGGTGTGATGCGTCTTGGGGTGTGCGGGGGAGCGGGGGGGGCCTGGGGGGTGTGATGCGTCTTGGGGTGTGCGGGGGAGGGGGGGTTGGGACATGGACTCGATTTCAGGGCGTCTTTGGAATAATTAAACCCCCCCCCCCGAGACCAAAGTGCCCATCGTGGGAAAAAACGAACTGCACCGTTGGGAAAATCTGATCCGCATTTTGGTACACAAACTTTTGGGTCCCGAATCCACGGGGGGGCCGCCGGGACCGGACCCTTTACGCCGACTCCCCCCCCCCCCCCCCCTCCCTGCCGGGTTTTGGCCCGGAAGTGCCGGACCATGGGCGCCAAAGGCGCCCGAAGGAAATTTTGCTTGACTTAGTAGAGGGTGAAAAATTGGGTTTTTGCCCCATGTGTCTATACTCAAAATACTCAGTTTTTTTAGGAGAACCCAATAGTGGATGAAAACCAAATTGGACCAAATATGAATACCACTCCTGTGCAGAGGTATGTTAGAGATGGGCCCTACCCTAGTGGTAAAGCAGTGCCCTGCAACTTGAAAGTCCTGGGTTCAAACCCCAGTGGCGTCAATCTGCAGGACCATAGGCAGGACCAGGGACACCATGGGAAAGTTTTTTTTTTGCTTTTTTTTGTTTTGACTTTATCCTCTTTGTTTGGGACCCCCGAGAATGCAGGATTTCTGCCCACTTGTGGGCCTCCCAGAAGGCAGGGTTTAGGCATCCAATTCTGATTTTGTCCCCCTTGGTGATGTAGCATTATCGCCCACTTGTGGGCCCCACCTATTCTGATTTTGTCCCCCTCTCTTTGGGGATCCCCGAGAATGCAGGGGTGATGTAGCATTTCCGCCCACTTGTGGGCCCCACCTATTTTGATTTTGTCCCCTCTCTTTGGGGATCCCCGAGAATGCAGGGGTGATGTAGCATTTCCGCCCACTTGTGGGCCCCACCTATTCTGATTTTGTTATTGGGAAAGATGTAGTGCACGCGGTGCAAACAACCCCCTCCCCCCCTTGCTCCTCCAACGGGTTTCGGAACATACATCAACTCTGCCCTGAAAACAAGCATGGTTCGGCCTGGGTGGGGCGCCACTAGCAATAGTGGCCGGGAATGGACTCGGGGGTGCTATGCCCTTCAACAAAAGTACCACCTACCATGCCCCCCCCCCCCTTGTTTCAAAAAATTTTCTCCAACATACATGCTTCGAAGTGATTACCGCGTTGAGGCGGTCATCTTATGCCATGTTTGTCAGGCTATGAAGCCCCCCCCCCCCCCCTTCTTGGCAGCCCCCCTCCCCCCCAGACCCAGCCCCCCCCCCCCCCCCCCCCCCCCCCCCGCCCTGAAAATGGTCCGAGAGTGGGAGGGAGTCGGCGTATGGCCCGTCGCTACGGCCCCCCCGTGCCCGAATCCCCCCCCCTGCTCAAAAGATGCCCCTGCTTGATATCCAGCTGCCATTGGCTCAGCTCTGCCACGGACAGTGCCCTCTTGCCCATGCCCCGGTCCTGGCCATGGGTCACCCCCCCAGCCCTCCTGGGCCGGTGCGCAGGAGCATTGCCACAAGCCAAAGCCCAGGCATCTGCCGGGCTTCAAGAAGCCGAAGGACCACAACGACCTCCCCGTCGCAGAGCCCTCCCGGAAGGACATCTTCCCAAAGTACCCGCTGCCGGTGTGTTTTGCCGGTCCGCAGCGGTGGCGGTTGGTGTTGGTTTGGATGCCACAGGAGTGGCGAGAGGGCTTCACGCATGGGGGGGGGGGTCCTGAGAAACGGATTCTCAACCCCCCCCCCCTTTGGCCCGAAAGAAGAAACCATGAAACATTCGATAGCCGTAGTGTACGGCGAACTCAGGGCAACATTCGGCACTGATCTGGTTTGCGCTGCAGTGCAGCAAGTCAAAACAATGAAGTGTGATTGGTAGCTATGACCATATGCCTGTGTCACGGGGGTTTATGTGAGCTCAGTACCCATTGCTCATGGCCCCCCCTGGCCCGAACTGCACTGCAATACTCGGTCAATGCCTTATCCTCCACTCAACTTCCCACGACGTCCCATGGGAGCTATTGAGCCCCTGTGGATCTGGTTGCTTTGCTGTATGGTCCCTCTTTTGTTTGTTCTCTTTGCTTGTCTGCATCCCCCCCCCCCCCCAAAATGTCCAAGCTCGGCCAATGAACCGACGGATGCCGTGATGATACATGTCGTACTGTTGGGGGTGCCAGAGTGATTCTGGAGGGTGACGACATCGTCGATCTATGGCCAAGCTTGGCCAATCTTGCCTGTTTGCTATCGCCTGCTTTGCGGTCTTTGTGTCGGCTGTACTGCTCTCTTGACCTTGTGCTTGTTTGATTGGGTGTTTCTGTGTCTCTGCTTTGTAGCCTTTTCCCTGTGTCTCCCTTCTGCAGTTGCAGTGGTGCTGCCAGCTGCAGACAGCAACACAACCAGGCGTCATGACAAACCAGCCTTACATTAGAACGGCCGGCAACCACAGGAGGAACCCCCCCCCCCCCCAGACCAAAGACAGCACAGTACAGATGTCAGTGAGAGCAGGAAGAGGCGTCAAGGGGGGGGTTTCTGAAACCTGGCCGAGTCCTGACCTGGAATCCGCACCTGTGGTGGTGCCTCAAGGCGCCTTGCTGGACATCACGGACCATGTGTGTTGCGGCTCCGCCGCGTGATACCTGTCGTATGAGGGCATAGGTCTGTCGGTGGGGACCTATCGTTGAACATTCCACTGTTCTATGGCCAAAGACAGCACCGTCGGAAACAACGAAATTTACCATTGCGAAACACACTTTTGGGTCCCAGACCCCTTCCCCCCCTTGTCTCTTCAAATGTTAGCCTGTTGCCACCCCCCCGGCGGTGCATGATGCGCTCGCCACAAGGAGGACTGAGCGTGGGAATGGACAAGCAGAAGGTTGTTATGTGCCCCAGTTGGGGGAAAAGACCCCGCAAGTGAACATCCCAGGGCCCAAAAGTGGCCATTCGGGAGGGGTCCCTCAACGCTGGTTTGGGATGACCGCTGGGACGCACTTGGCCAACGGCGAGGACAGTTGCCCTCCGCTGTGTGGACCCGACGCAGAGCGGTGAAACAGGGAAAGTCAGGGGGCTCTGTTGGCACAACCGACCAAGGGAAAGGAAAGGGAAGTGGAGAGGGACAGATTGGGCAAGGAGGCAGAGGAAGGACACAGGGGGGCTGAGAGGCCGATGGGTGCCGCCGCCTACGGAGGGAAAGGGTCCAAGGGAAGGGCAGCAAATGGCGATCAGCCAGTAGGCGCCAGCCAGCTGCAAACAAGAACAATACCCAAAGGTGTCATGCCAACCCCCCCCCCCCCCTTGAGGATAAGCACCCCCCTGCTTGGCAGTGTGGCAGCTTTTTGGAGCCAAAAGCGGTGCTAACGGGAGGGGCAAGGTCTTCGACCAATGCGACCGCCACCCTCGGGCTGGGCTAGCGACCAGCGCAGGGGGCGTGGGACTGAGGGCGCCTTCAGAAGTGGCTGCCAAAGCGGTTACAAAGCGGTTGGGCAGGGTACGGGTGGGTGTAGGGCCAGTGGGGCCGGTGGCAGGCAGGAGCAGTTGGGCCGGAACAGGTCGGCACCCCGAGGGCGACAGGGACGCACTGCCGGACGGTTGTGGGGCCGCTGCCGTTGTCACGCCGGGCTGCCGTTTTGGGAATGGCATCCTTTTGTTTCTCGAAGGACCGCCTGTGGTCAGCGGTGGCAGGATGCGGTGAACCGACGGTGGTGAACACTCAACCGACGGCTCTCAGCGCTCAACAGTTGGCGCTTAACCGACGGCTGTTGGCGCTTAACCGGACGGCCAGCACTTCACCGACGGCCAGCGCTTGACCAACGGCGGTTGGTGCTCAACTGACTGCAGTTGACACTCAACTGACGTTGGTTGGTGCTTAACCGACTGGGGTTGACACTCAACGGACGGGGGTTGGTGCTCAACCGACTGGGGTTGACGCTCAACGGACGGTGGTTGGTGCTTAACCGACTGGGGTTGACACTCAACTGACGGTGGTTGGTGCTTAACCGACTGGGGTTGACACTCAACTGACGTTGGTTGGTGCTTAACCGACGGCCGGCGCTTAACTGTCGGCGGTTGATGGCCAACCGACGCCGGTTGGCCAGTGACGTGCTCTGTTGAGGTTCAAGAGTACCAGAGGCCGGCAGGTTTCGTTTTCCTCCAACATGAAAGACGGTCCTGTTGCCACGCCCTCCCCCCCTTCGATGTGCCGTTCGCTTCGGTTTTGGCTGTCATTGCGCTCCCTGTGTCCAGGGATGTATTACAATGGCTGACAACTACAAGAAGAGCCCCCCCCCATCCCCTGGACCCAGATGTCATAGCCAGAAAAAATGAAATTTACAAAAGGAAATGCTGATTTGGGCCATTTTTGGTACACCAACTTTTGGGTTCCAGACCCCCTCCCCCCCCCCCCCCCCCCCCACCCCCAGAGTGCTGACATGGCGAATAAGAAAATGTGAAACAGCTTTACACTTCAATCACCGAAATGGTGCAATCGCCCAAAACTTGGTCCAAACAGGATTTGAACCTGGTCCCTTGGAGTGCAACACCTGCACTCCAACCATGCAGCTGCGCATCATCACACTACCCAACAACATAGTGCGATTTCATGGCGGAGGCGGCATGGATATCACCGCAGGGAATGCCAGCTCTGCCCTCTAAATCAAACAAGCATGCAATGTACCGCCATGGCCTCGGGGTCTGGTATGCTATCGAACCCCACAATCCAGAGCTACAAATGCCATCGCTTTGCCAAACGGGGTGATAAAAAAAGATAGAAAATCACTTTAAATGTCTTCCAGGAATTTTCTGTAGCTCAAGAAATAACTAATTCATGTCTGCAGAACTCAATAGGAACTTCCCTGATGACCTCAGGACTCAGTAGGAATCGCCCATAGTGGAGGCGACGCGCTCACGGGGCAAAAATGGTCAAAATGTGCGCTTGCCCCCCCCCCCCCCTCCTGTCTTCTCATCCACGCTTGCCTGCGTCCTCAGCTCAATTTCTTGGCCATGCAACAGCACTACATCCTCCAGCATCCCCCTGTCAAGCAGCCCCTGAAGAGCTTGACGGACGCCACAGGAATGCCACTATGTATGTGCCCGGGATCCCTGCCCTGCAGCCCCCACCCGATCCGTGGGCCCCCTCTGTGGCTCTCCTGCCGGATGTCTGTGTGTCACGGGGGGGGCGACTCCGCGGGTCCTAGGACGCCAACTACCCCTGCCCCCCCCCCTCCCCAAGAGGCCTCCAGTCGCAACCGACCCTCCCGGAGCGCCCCCCCCCCAGCCCCTCCTAGACCCCCCCCCCCCATCGCCCCTCCCTGAACCCCCCCTCCAATGCCCCCCCCCCCCCCCCCCCCCCCAAGGGCCCCCGGCCAACAGTTAGTTGGGGGGGGAGTTGGCGTCCAGAACCGAGGGGTCGCCCCCCCCCCGGGCTGTGTGTGTGTGTGCATGTTTCCCCTCGCCACGAACAGAGCTTTGTGACCTGCTGTAGGTTTATCACTCGTCCAGGGCCATGGGGGGTGGGGGTTGCTGCTTCATGAAGATGTCCTGCCCTGGGAGCCTTCTTGGGCAGCGTGTGGGCTGGGCAGGGTCCTGACTCTCCCTCATTACCCGGGTTCAGGGTACCTGGTCAGTGCTTTGTTGGCCTGCAGGCCTCTGGCTGAGAGTCGCTGCCAGAGGCTGTATCCGCCTTCTGGGAGGTGATCTGGGAACGACTGCCTCTGTCCTTTGCAAGAAAGGCGCCTAAGGCCGTGTCTGAACATGCTCTTGTTTTGACACTGCACCTGACGAGATCTAGTACCTTCCCCCCCCCCCCGTGTCCATCCCCCCCCTGTGTCCATCCCCCCCCCCCCCCCCAGGGGGGGAACCGTCGCTTGGCCCATGAACAATAGGAAATCAATAGGAAATCACAGGCGCCAAAGGCGCTGAAGAAAATTTTTAGTTGGGTTATACTAGAATTGGCTGGTCGGGAGTGGTGTACAGTCCCCCCCCCCCCCCCCCCAGGGGGGGAACCGTCACTTGGTGACGGTTCCCCCCGGGTTGGGGGGGAACCGTCGTCCTTTGGGGGGGAATGGACATGGGGGGGGGAAGGTACACTCAGGCCCCCTTGACCAGTGCCCTGTTTGTCGCGTCGACCGTGTGTGTGTGGGAGGAGAAGGGAGATACGATGTAGCTGCCGTGGGATGACCGAAACCAAAGTTTAACACCTTAAACTGAAGTGTAGCAATCCTGACCCTCATGCAGTGTGTTTGTTCTTCTCCCTGGCCTGGCGCAGGTGTCCGCGGGGCGCTGGGAGACACCGAACCTGCCCAATGGTTTGCCTTGAATGTTCTGCCTTTTCCTTGTGCAGGGGGGCCGGGATGAGGGAGAGCAGAGAGAGGAGGGCCGAGAGCCCGCAACAAAGCCAAACCAGCGTGGGCACGCGGTGTAGCGCGCGGTCCCCAGGAGGGCCCTTCGGGCTGGTGTGAAGTAAGGGGGGGGTGTGGGGGGGTGTGGGGGTTCGTGCTACCCCATTGACTGGGCGGTTCATGAGTCAGTGCATGTGCCTTCCTCCTGGTCTTTCTGCCACTGATTGATGGCTGACGGCCACAGTTGTCTCTGGGGGGGGTCGGAGGCCGCATGCACTCCCCCCCCCCCCCCCGCCGCCCTCTTTGGCCCACGCGCGCGCACACACATACAGACACAAGGATTTCCGCCAGGGCAATGGCTAACCTGAAACTGAACTGCGTAGGTCGTGGAAGCGCCCTGCAGGCACCTGCGAATCTGGGCAGGATTTTGCAATAAAGGATACATACCCGCCCCCCCTCCCCATGTCCAACGAATGCCGTGTCCAACGAACATTTCCGTTCGGACAATCAATGGTGTACTTAATTATGTGCCGGGCTTGAGAATTGAGGTTTCAGGGGTTGCCCGTGCCAAGAAAAAGGAGGGCCCCAAGCCCGGGGAGCATGTTCAGCTTTTCCGCATGAAGTGGGACCGCAACAAGGGCTTCTACTCTGAAAAGTGCTAATTGGAGGCCTCCATTGCATTGTACTTTGAATGGGCTGTGTGTCTTGTGCCAAGGGATGTGTTGCCGCCGTTTCGCAGTATTGTGGCGCGCACTGAACGGTGTGTCCAATGAACACTCCCGTTTGGACCGTATTTTTTGAGGATAAAATTGTTTGTTGGACACGTGGGGGGGGGGGGGTACTGTGGCACACACACACACACAGACACAGACACACACATACACACACACACACACACACACACATCCACACAAAAAGTTGTCAAGAGGGGAGCAGAACTGGTACAATGCAAGCAGAAACCAGCATAATGTGGGCAGCGCACCGAAACAGAACTCTTCAACAGCGCCAGAGGCATGTAAGTCATTGCAGAACAGGCAGTTCGCAGGTGTACCTCATGGCCTTAAGTGGTGTTTACTTACCCCCTCAGCCCACGCACAACACCCAAACATCCATACACTCCCCTTCCCAAGTAATTGCAAACACCCCTACAATGCCCCTTATGGCCCCATTTATCATTCTGTCGCTCTTTGCCTTTTCGAAGCTAGTGCCGGCATTACTGGTGTGAGTTGGTGCACCAGGCTGACGGTCTGCAACACAGTGCACGCAAAAAACACGCACCAGCCACCAGGGCCTGGAGTAGGGGTCCTCGGCACATCTCAAACAGATTCACATCTTCAACCGGTGCTTGCCCATCCACCGTGAAAAGTTTTTGAAATCCCCCAAATCGGACAGAGGCACACTGCACACATTCAGTGCACACGCATAGTGTCCAAGCGGGCATATAGCGGCAAGTGATCCTGAAGACCAAATCGTTAGCTCTGCATACAGAAGGTCCAAATCCGCACGCCAGGACTTACCCTACCTGGCCGCACCTCGGCGGGATTAGCAAAACGTGGGTCATAATGCCGAAAAGGGAAATAGCAAAAGCAGAGTGTAAGACACAGTCCCGAAATTACTACTGCAAAGCGAAAAAATCACATTGCCAGACTTAATGCAACACCTGCCACATACAGAACCACGTGCGATGTCCCGTGCGGCTGAAATCGGGACTGGTTCGTGGCTGTTTTGTGCGTCTGTGGTATCTGGTTTCAAGCAGACATTCCTGAGGCTTGGTTGATCACCCCATGATCTTCCCCCCCCTTTACTCACGCAGAACACAGCATATACACCACACCCCACACTCAGTCCGATGCACAACCTGACCCGGCGATAAAGCCCAGTACCGAGCAGCTCTTGCCCCCATTCAGGGAGGAAAAGGAGCAGCATGTTGGGCCTGTGGAACAATCAATGGCCAGTCGAACTTGAAGGGAACTGAGTGGGCAATGAAGGCTGTGTGAAGGCTGGAGCACAGTGGCGGGTCCATGCGTGACCTTTTGAGGCCCCACCGTGGAGTCTGTCTTACAGGAACTGATGCACAGTGACTGCCAGGGCGTCGGAGAGAAACACCCTCCCCCCCCCCCCCCTTCCCCAGCTGCCCCCTGCCCTCCGCTTCATTCCCACAGCACCCGGCGCAAGTGCAGCAGCCCCCACAAGCGGAGAGCTGTCCGACTAATGCCATGCCTCGCGGCCTCGGCCTTCCGCACGTGGGGGGCCGCACGCAAGATGGGCGTGCAGGACGTTCCGAACCACGCTGCGGCCCCCGCTGCGCCTGTCAGCAGCACCACATGCCCTGATCTCTGCGCCCGCGGCGCGGGGCTGGGCTTCCTGTGCCAGCCACATCTTGTGAATCCGGCATGGGCCACACCCGGCAGCCTCTGGCAGGGTGAACGCTATTTCCCTCTCAGTACCGGGGGTGGGGGGTGGGGAAGGGGGGTTTAGAGGGTGAAGCAATGGGTTGGACAAATCTGGAGGCCCAACCTCCTCCCAAATATTTCCATTTTACGGATGCTGTGTGCCAAGACGCGTGCAGCGGACACGGGCTGCAGGGGGGGGGTTTCTGCCTGCTACACGCAGAGGGAATGCGCCACTAGGAAAAGAGCAGCAACCATCGACAGCCCATCAGGCAGTACCATCCGCCCTCCAGAGCCCACTAGGAAACAACAGCAAGGGACCTTGTACCAATTTCTTCCTTCATTTCTGAGGACGAGTCCCAAATCCCCCCTGCCCCCGCTCTTAATTTGGGCCCTCCCCCCCCCCCCCAAATTATTCCCCCCCCCGTTTAGCCTACATGGCCGGTTTGGGAGGCGGCATCAGCCGTTGGGGGCAGGACAGGAGAGCTGCCGCAATGGCTGGGGATCCGCGGGGGTCCGGCCCCACGGACCCCGCGGGCCAGGGGTGGCGGAGGTTGTGGTGCTCACCGTTCCGCAAGCGCGGGAGGGCGGCACGGAATCGGTTGCCAGGCAGGCCGCAGCAACAACACCCGCCTCCGGCCCGGGGCCGCCCTCGCGTGTGGCGGCCCCTGGAAATGCCGGAGACCAACGGCAAGTCCGGTCACGCTTCTCGGCACCGCGGCGCGCGGCTCCGCTCCGGCGTCAGTTGGCCGTTGATGGGATTGCATGGGCTGTCCCAGGGCAAAGCTGTGCGGGATCGACGTGCGTGCAGGGGGTACTATGTCAGTCGTTGGTCGCTTGTTTGGAGGTGTGATGTCAACAGCGATTGCAGTCCTGTGTTGGGGATAGACAAGGGCTTGGAGGTGGATTGGTATGAGCTGACCACCACGGCACGCACATGCGTGTACACCCCTCCCTTGGTACAGCGCCGTTCCCCGCCGGTGGTCTATTGCCGGTGCAGGTGGTGTCCCCCGTTGGCCCCATGCTGTAGCCCCCCCCCCCCCAATGAACCTGTACATACGCTCAAGTGCTTGTGGAACCATCGTATCAATGGAAGTGCTGAACATTGCTGCATATGCATACCAGGACGTGCATGTGTGGAGCGCTTTGTTGACCTGCTTGCGGCCAATGATCCATCCCATTGCCCCCGGTGGTCGCTTACCCGGTGTTTGTGCAGTAAACACGAGTTGAATGCCGCAGGCGCGACCCCTGTTCTGGCGGGCCCCTGGCCGACCCCCGAATGCCATTTTGTGTTGTCTGCAGTTGCTTTGCCGGTGGCCAGGCTGAAGGGTACAGCGATAGTAAACCCTGCGGACAGGCCCCAATCTCCGATCCGTAGCTCGGCACCCCGTCTCAAGACGGCGGGTGCTCGGACACCCCCGCGCGCACCCCCGGAGCAGCTGCCGGGAGGGCGGAGGGTCGGGGGCGGTCCTTTGGGGACGCGATGTTTCGTTTTTCTTTGTGCTCTTCCCCCGTGAAGGACGGCCGAAGGTCATCGGTGGTAGGATTCAGGTAACCGACGGGTAACCGACGGCGGTTGGTGCGTAACCGACGGCGGTTGGTGCGTAACCGACGGCGGTTGGTGCGTAACCGATGGCGGTTGGTGCGTAACCGACGGCGGTTGGTGCGTAACCGACGGCGGTTGGTGCGTAACCGACGGAAGTCGATGGCGAACCGACGCCGGTTGGGCGGCGACCGACGGCAGTTACTCGGCGGGCGCCAGCACGCTCCCCGTGTGACCACCCCCCAGCGCACGTGCATCCCTCCTCCTCTTCCGCGGGGTTCAAGCCAGCCATCAGCGCCAGGGCGGACGGGACCGGCGGGGGCTTGATCCTCCTGCCCTCTGCTTCGGTAAATGATGTGGCCCGAACTCTGCGATTATGATGTCCCAAACCGTATTCTGGGGCGCCGGTGGCACACTATCTTTCACAGGTGCGCGCGCGGCGGGGCGTGGGCGGGGGGGGGGGGGGGGGCAGACGTGTCAGACATTGTTCGGGCGAGTTGAGTTTCAGGCATCCGGACATCCCGTCCGCTTGCGAATGGGTGTTGCATTCGTTCAATGATTCGATTGTACTGCAGATTAATTTGTGACGCAGTGTGGTGGGCCCGGGGGGGTCGCCGGGCCCGGGTCCTTTACGCCGACCTCCCCCCCCCCAGGGAAGGAGTCGGCGTATGGCCCATTGTCCCGACCCCCCCGGGGTGGTGGGTACCTGAGGATTTGCTCGGTATCAATGCAACCAGCCCACGTTACTCGTCTCAGTATTTTCGTTGGCAATGCCACCGAAGAGCTTTGTGTTCTGACTTTGTTGCTCTGCAGCCTTGTGCCTTGCGGCGCACCGGCTAGCATTCAACATCTGCATCCCACGGCGGGGGACACGCGCTTAGACCGGCCTCCGCACCACAGCTGCATGCCACCGGTGCCCGGCAAAGGGGGCGGATGTGGGACTGGATTTTCGGTAGGAATCAGCCACTCTCTAATGTCTGCCGCTGCCGCAACCGGAACTCATCGGGGACAAGCTCTGTCCCGTGTCCGACGCTGTCCTTTGAGAATTGGATATTCCCCTTCCCCCCCCCCCCCCCCCCCCCACGAAGGGCGGCCTGGGGCCTTGTCGGCGGTTGATGGCGGTTGACGCTCGAGCGACGGCGGTTGACGCTCAACCGATGGCGGTGGCCGCTCAACCGACGGCCCTTGGCCGGTGACCGACGGCAGTTCCCCGTCGGGCTGGCGCTCTCCGGTGGCTGGCATGCGGCCGGCAGTGTTTGTTTTGTTTGCATTAGGACAGCCCTGTGCAGAAGTTGTCCATTTTGTTTGCCCCTCTTCCCTTTTGCATGTTGTCCATGCCCCATATTCGGTTGCAGCGTCCCCTCCGCCGCTGGACCTGGCCCATTGACTCCAACCCAAACCTGCGCAGGGGGGCTGCTCTTGCCAGAGACGATCTGCGGTGCGCCGGGGAGGGCAGCCGTGCTGCACGTGTGCAATGCCTTGCCGCATATCATTTTAAGTGGTAGACATGCCTGGCCACCCCTGTGTCCCCCGGGTTGTTTTCTCTGGCGCCTTCGGCACAAGTCGATTTAGGCCAAAAAATTCTCCGGCGCCTTTGGCGCCTCTAACAAGTCAGGGTCTCCTGAGCCCCCCCCCCCCCCCCCCCCCCGCCCCCACCCCCTTGGTACTGAACTGGACTGCGCTGCAGTGCAGCAATGCAAAACATTGAACTGAGTGGTGATGACCATGCGCCTGTGACACGGGGGCGTATGCGAGCCCAGTATCCGTTGCCTCATGGCCGCCCCCACCCCCTCGGACCCCCCCCCCCTTTTAAGCGCAACTCCCCCCCCCCCCCAGACCAGCAATCGCACTCCCTCCCTCCATCCACCGGCCAATTCTGATTCGGAGCCCCGCCCCGCAGCTGCTGAACGGCACTTCGCACGGCGCGCCTGTCGCGCGGTGGCGATGCCGGACCCCCCGCGCGGTGGCGGGCGCAATGCCGCGGTCCCGGAGCGACGGCCCGGGGCGCGTCTCCGGAGAAGGCCACCCGCTGCGCCGGCGCGCAGGCGGCGCGCCGCGGCACGACCTGAACCCGCCAACACGCGTTCGTGTTGGGGACCTGCGGGCCCGCCTGGAGCGTGGGCCATCGTTCGCATGTGTATGTCGGACTCCTGTGACCCTTTCTGACCCAAGTCTGACCCCCCCCCCCCCCCTAAACCGGGGCCCAATTCCCCGAATTCCCCCGGACGCTGTGGCCCGGCCCCTGTGAGACTCCTCTCAGTCGAGAGGTTAGCGCACATGGCTCTTGCACCGATGGTCCCGGGTTCGAATCCCAAGATTCGAAGGTTCCACTCAACTGGCGCCGGGGGTCAAGCCGCGGCCTCTGACCATTCCGGAAGATCGCGTGGTCGAGATTTCACACCCTGGGTTAGATGCTGATGGTTGGAGAACGCGTTGTGTCGCGCGCTCCCGTGCCGGCGAGTGCGGGCAGCCCCCCCCACCCCACCCCCACCCGTTGGCTGGAGTGACGCGCACCTGCCAACGGCCTCTGCCGCCCCATCCTCCAACCAATTTGTACCACCCGGAACCGCCCTGTTCCAACCGCCCATAACCGCTTTTGCCGCCGCTTCCCTGTCCGCAAAGCATGTCCTGTCCCACCGGCACTCGGTGTTGTTGCCGCAACCTTGGGGCCACTGGTCTCGTGGGCTCGGTGGCACTGGAACGGGGGGGACGGGGGGGTTTGGCCTGATGGGGGGCCCCAGGTGTGGGATGGCGCGCAGCTGCTGCTGCACGGGAGGGCCGCCCTGAGGAGAGTTGGCGCTGCAGGCCACGGCAGGGCTGTCTTTTAGCCACGCAGTTCTTGCGTGGCTGTAACGGTCTCATGCTTCATGCCACCAGGTTTGTACCCCAGGGACGTCCGCTGAACCCCCCACCCCCATTTTCCCATTCTTCAAAGTTGCATTGCACCATCAATCAACTTCCACTGAATAGCCCCCCCGCCCCCCCCAAATTCTGTCTGCTCTTAAAGTGTTCATCGTCTGGCAACAGATGACGACAACGGGGGGGCAGTCTCGGCTGTTGCCTCGCTGACCCGCGCGCACAGACCACATTCGTTTATTGTATGTCCATGCCTTTGGCACATGTGCATGCACATGTGTGTGTGTGTGCCCCAGCCCCTAGACCCCAAATGTGTACATTCATATGGCTCTGTGTCGTCCCTTCGTTGGCTCTGATGTTTTTTCTCCAAACCGAAGTTTGATGGTCTCCTGGATCGAGGCTTTTCAGCGGCATTGGCTGGTTTTACTCCAGCAGAACATGCTTCTGTGCCCCCGTGAGGCTAGCAGCACGGGCATGAGCGCCACACTGATGGTTTAGGACATGCTGCATGCTCGGCTCCATGGGTGTTGTATCCAGCCAGACCGACAGGCTTGCCAAGTGCAGGCTTTGTGCCCATTTTCTGAACTTTGACCTCAGCACACTCATGACCCTAACCTCCCACCGCTGCTCGTTTGCAGGGAGAAGTGACTCCCACTCGTGCATTTTTCACCTTGGTCTATTTCATATGTTTGTTAATCCGATTGGCAATGATATTTGGGGGGGGAACTGACGCTGTGCACACGGCGCGGCTAGTTGGCGACATCCATGGGAAAGGTGTTGTGTTGTTGTTTGTTTAGGGTGTGTTCCACCGTCTGCCTGCCTGCCCTGTGCCCTGCGCCCTGTGCCCTGCAGTGTCCCTGTGCCTCCCTTGCAAAACCCGCATAATTCGCTGTAATGCAACACTGATCGTCATACAGCGTTGGGTAGGCTTGGTTCCTGGCATGCAGCCCATGCCGACCACTGTTGTTGTTTAGTTTGTCCTCTTTGGCCTATTCGATTTAGTTCGCGGACAAATTTTGCCAAAAATGCACGTAGCCCCGGGAAATCGCGATTTATTGCCGTTTTGGGCCGTTTTCAGCTTGAAAACTCAGCCCGGCAGTGGCCGGTCGGGCGTCCAAAATGGCCATAACTCGGGCTAGCCGCGTCAAAACGCGCGGTAATTCGGCTCATTGAATCCGGAATTTCATGCTCTTCGATTTAGTCCGACAAATTTTGCGGGCACCTCTGTGGATGTTCTTATTTGGAACCGCAATGGGTCACAATGGGTCAAGGGCCATTGTATATATCATGAAGTGGGTGCCGATTATATTGTGCCCTTGATCGTGCTCTATTTGTTCGAAGGAGGGGGTGCCAATATTTTTTTGTGGCCAAAGTGTTTGCTCTCCTGAGGGGCCACTCTTGGAAGGGGTAAAGGTCAGGACGTTTCGGGTATACTTGCTGTGAAAGCAGCGGGTGGTGCAGGTGTTCCCCCTTTGTGTGTTGATGCTGTCATCAACGTGTGGTATGGGCCCTCATGTCACCCTGGTGCATAGTGCAGAACAACGACACAGATCGGGTCGTGTCGCTGACGTTTCAAAACACCGCGGGATGTGCAGGCGCTTCGCGGGCGATGTGTGGGCGGCATACGTGTGTCCTATGCGCAGCATGGGCCATTTTGTGGTGAGTAGTTTTGGTGGTGGTCAAACCATGAGGTGGTGATGCATACAGCATTGTAAGAATTGATGTCATGACTCATTGTTTGCTTTGTTGCGGTGGGGTGTTGTCAGTTCTCAGCTATGATATGGTATCCCCCTTCGACATTTGGCTTGTACACACTCTGCCTCCCCGACCCCACCCACAAGGTTGTGCAGGACCGTCATGGCCCATAGGGGGTGTAGAAATGTGTGAAAATTGATCCCCAAGCAGTAATGTAGATTCCTGCACGAGGCACTAATGCCACCACCAGAAGGAAACACACACGCTGCCCACATGGAACACAGCGGTCAGTGTCGGTGTGTGTCGGTGTGTTGCTGTGTCGGTGTTTCGGTGCGTCGGTGTCTCAGTGTGTCGGCCAGATGCCAGACAGCAACAGCGACCCCCAGCCGGAATGGACAATCACGACCCCCCCCACCAAAAAAATTGAAAGGGACAGCGACAGTGACAGTGCCACATCGAGTGTAGGCGAATCGCCAGTTAAACGACAGTGCCTGGGTGTGCAGGCAACAGTTGCTGACCAGCTTGTCAGGTAGGGTGCAGGGCTGGCTCAAACCAGCCTATGCAACATTCGATGGCCCGATCGGGCGAACTCCAGGCAACATTCAGCACTGGTTTGGTATGAATATGATTGAGCTGCGACTGTATAGCCTGTGTCCAACTTGATGGGATAGCAACGCCAAGGGTGGGTGGGGTGGCAAACAGGTTACAAAAGCATGGGGCACTGTACAAACTTCTCTGTCTGCAACCAAGCCCCAGCACACTTGCGGCCCTTGTTTATCAAAGAGCGATTTTCACGCAAGGGCAAAGATAATGAAATGCGAGTCATGGGCCTCAAGTGCTCTGCTGACTGGGTCAGCAGGGTTTACAGAACACTCAACGTAAAACAATTGCATATTCGCTCCAGTCCAGCACAACCGGTGCGCAAACCTGCGAGCAAAATTCGATGCTGAGCAACCAAATGTGGGTGCGCTCTCCCGTACAACAGTTAAAGGAGAGCCCCCAAGTTGTCCACAGCAAGATGCAAATTTTTATGGACTTTATTGCACGCAAGATGAAGTGCAGCAAGGGCTCCGAATAACTCAGCCGATTGTTGACTGTTAACCCAGGAAGGTGCCCTACGGATACAAAGTTCCCAACTAAAAAGATCAGGGGCTGCATCAACAAAATTCCGACACTATTCGGGCAGGACTTGTGGGGCCTGTGGGGGACATGGAGCCTTAGTGACCCGCTGTGGTCCGTTATTTTGCCAGGCACGAGCCACCTCTGATGCTGCCCCCCGCTCTGAAGCGGTGGGGACCCCCAGACGGCAGGGGTTATGTAGCCACCTTGCCCACTTGTGGGCCACTTCTGATTCTGCCCCCCGCTCTGAAGCGGTGGGGACCCCCCAGGCGGCAGGGGTTATGTAGCCACCTTGCCCACATGTGGACCACCTCTGATTCTGCCCCCCGCTCTGAAGCGGTGGGGACCCCCCCAGACGGCAGGGGTTAAGTAGGGGTCCGTAGTAAAACCTAGTAAAAAAATTTATTGAGAATTTTTTTTTTTACTAGGTAACAGTTTACTAGGTTCACTAGTTTTTTACTAGGTATTGGGAACCTAGTAAAAAAAAAGTTTTTTTTTATAGGTTTCGGAACCTAGTAAAAAAAAAGTTTTTTTTACTAGGTTTCCGAAACTTGTAAAAAAAAGTTTTGGTTTTTACTAGGTTTCAGAACCTAATGAAAACAAAAGTTTTTTTTTTTTACTAGGGTACTAGGTAGCCAGCCACCTTGCCCACTTGTGGTCCACCTCTGATTCTGCCCCCCACTCTGAGGGGGAACGTTAGCGCGCCCGGCGCGCGCCGGGCATCTTTTTGGACCCGTGCCCCTCTAGTGGCCTTTTAGGGGGTGCACTAAGGGGGCGCACTTAGCACAGTGCAGCTGTTTGGGCGCCTGGCTGCCCACACTTTGAGATACTAGGAGCATCATGGTGACCCCTAGCGTAGGTTTTGACTTCTGATTTTGCTCCCTTTGTTGGGGACCCCCGAGAATGCAGGGGTGACGTAGCATTTCCGCCCTCTTTTGGGCCCCAACCTTCCGGTGCTATTGAGGAAACCGGGACAATCTTTGAATCCACGCTTTGTTGCCTGGCCCCTCGAGTTGGGGTTAGGGACTCACAATCCACGCTTTGTTGCGTGGCCCCTCGAGTTGGGGTTAGGGACTCACAATCCACGCTTTGTAGCGTGGCCCCTCGAGTTGGGGTTAGGGAAAGGCGCTCCACCGTCGCAGTTTGTGATGAGTGTAAGGAGCACTATTGTAATGAATGTATTGACCCCCACACTTGTGGGACCAATGCTGTTTGTTAATTACACTACAAATGACAGTTGGAGTGGTTGAAATCACAGAGCCTGCTTAAGTTTGCAACGTGCTTTGTAGGGAAGGTGTGCAGTGCAATGTGGTCTGCTTGGGGGGCTTCTCCATGGGAGGGTAAATCTAGGGCTAAAGTCGGGATAGTTAATAGAAAAGTAGCGCGCCGGGCGCGCGCCCGGCAAACATTCCCCCTAAAGCGGTGGGGACCCCCTAGGCGGCAGGGGTTATGTAGCCACCTTGCCCACTTGTGGGCCCTTTCTGATTCTGCCCCCCGCTCTGAGGCGGTGGGGACCCCCCAGGCGGTAGGGGTTATGTGGCCACCTAGCCCACTTGTGGGCCACCTTTGATTCTGCCCCCCCGCTCTGACGCGGTGGGGACCCCCCAGACGGCAGGGGTTATGTAGCCACCTTGCCCACTTGTGGGCCACTTCTGATTCTGCCCCCCGCTCTAAAGCGGTGGGGACCCCCAAGGCGGCAGGGGTTATGTAGCCACCTAGCCCACTTTAGGGCCACCTCTGCTTCTGCCCCCCGCTCTGAAGCGATGGGGAGCCCCCAGGCGGCAGGGGTTATGTAGCCACCTAGCCCACTTTAGGGCCACCTCTGATCCTGCCCCCCGCTCTAAAGCGGTGGGGACCCCCTAGGCGGTAGGGGTTATGTAGCCATGTTGCCCGCTTGTGGGCCACTTCTGATTCTGCCCCCCGCTCTGAAGCGGTGGGGACCCCCCAGACGGTAGGGGTTATGTAGCCACCTAGCCCACTTGTGGGCCACTTCTGATCCTGCCCCCCGCTTTGAAGCGGTGGGGACCCCCTAGGCGGTAGGGGTTGTGTAGCCACCTTGCCCACTTGTGGGCCACTTCTGATTCTGCCCCCCGCTCTGAAGCGGTGGGGACCCCCCACGCGGCAGGGGTTATGTAGCCCCCTAGCCCACTTGTGGGCCACCTCTGATTTTGCCCCCCTGCTCTGAAGCGGTGGGGACCCCCCAGGCGGTAGGGGTTATGTAGCCACCTAGCCCACTTGTGGGCCACTTGTGATTCTGCCCCCCGCTTTGAAGCGGTGGGGACCCCACAGGCGGTAGGGGTTATGTAGCCACCTTGCCCACTTGTGGGCCCCTTCTGCTTCTGCCCCCCGCCCTGAAGCGGTGGGGACCCCCCAGTCCGTAGGGGTTATGTAGCCACCTTGCCCACTTGTGGGCCACTTCTGATTCTGCCTCCCGCTGTGAAGCGGTGGGAACCCCCAAGGCGGCAGGGGTTATGTAGCCACCTAGCCCACTTGTGGGCCACCTCTGATTCTATCCCCCGCTCTGACGCGGTGGGGACCCCCAGGCGGTAGGGGTTATGAAGCCACCTTGCCCACTTGTGGGCCACTTCTGATTGTGACCCCCCGCTCTTAAGCGGGGGGGGCCACCGAGGCGGTAGAGGTTATGTAGCCACCTTGGCCACTTGTGGGCCACCTCTGATTCTGCCCCCCGCTGTGAAGCGGTGGGGACCCCCAGGGCGGCAGGGGTTATGTAGCAACCTAGCCCACTTCTGGGCCCCTTGTGATTATGTCCCCCGCTCTGAAGCGGTGGGGACCCCCCAGGCCGTAGGGGTTATGTAGCCACCTAGCCCACTTGTGGGCCACTTCTGATTCTGTCCCCCGCTCTGAAGCGGTGGGGACCCCCCAGACGGTAGGGGTTATGTAGCCACCTACCCCACTTGTGGGCCACTTGTGATTCTGCCCCCCGCTCTGAAGCGGTGGGGACCCCCCAGGCGGTAGGGGTTATGTAGCCACCTTGCCCACTTGTGGGCCCCTTCTGCTTCTGCCCCCCGCCCTGAAGCGGTGGGGACCCCCCAGTCCGTAGGGGTTATGTAGCCACCTTGCCCACTTCTGGGCCACTTCTGATTCTGCCTCCCGCTGTGAAGCGGTGGGAACCCCCAAGGCGGCAGGGGTTATGTAGCCACCTAGCCCACTTGTGGGCCACTTGTGATTCTGCCCCCCGCTCTGAAACGGTGGGGACCCCCCAGGCTGTAGGGGTTATGTAGCCACCTTGCCCACTTGTGGGCCACCTCTGATTTTGCCCCACGGTCTGAAGCACCGGGGACGACCCAGGCGGTCGGGGTTATGTAGCCACCAAGCCCACTTCTGGGCCACTTCTGATTCTGCCTCCCGCTGTGAAGCGGTGGGGACCCCCCAGGCGGCAACGGTCATGTAGCCACTTTCCCCACTTGTGGGCCACCTTTGATTCCGCCCCCCGCTCTAAAGCGGTGGGGACCCCTAGGCGGCAGGGGTTATGAAGCCACTTTGCCCACTTGTGGGCCATCTGTGATTGTGCCCCCGCTCTGAAGCGGTGGGGACCCCCCAAGCAGTAGGGGTTATGTAGCCACCTAGCCCACTTGTGGGCCACCTCTGGTTCTGCCCCCGCTTTGAAGCGGTGGGGACCCCCAAGGCGGCATGGGTTATGTAGCCACCTTGCCCACTTGTGGGCCACTTCTGATTCTGCCCCCCGCTCTAAAGCGGTGGCTACCCCCAAGGCGGCAGGGGTTATGTAGCCACCAAGCCCACTTCCGGGCCACTTCTGATTCTGCCCCCCGCTCTGAAGCGTTGGGGACCCCCCAGGCGGCATGGGTTATGTAGCCACTTTGCCCACTTGTGGGCCACTTCTGCTTCTGCCCCCCGCTCTAAAGTGGTGGGGACCCCCCAGACGGTAGGGGTTATGTAGCCCCCTAGCCCACTTGTGGGCCACTCCTGATTCTGCCCCCCGCTCTAAAGCGGTGGCTACCCCCAAGGCGGCAGGGGTTATGTAGCCACCAAGCCCACTTCCGGGCCACTTCTGCTTCTGCCCCCCGCTCTGAAGCGGTGGGGACCCCCCAAGCAGTAGGGGTTATGTAGCCACCTAGCCCACTTGTGGGCCACCTCTGGTTCTGCCCCCGCTCTGAAGCGGTGGGGACCCCCAAGGCGGCAGGGGTTATGTAGCCACCTTGCCCACTTGTGGGCCCTTTCTGATTCTGCCCCCCGCCCTAAAGCGGTGGCTACCCCCAAGGCGGCAGGGGTTATGTAGCCACCAAGCCCACTTCCGGGCCACTTCTGATTCTGCCCCCCGCTCTGAAGCGTTGGGGACCCCCCAGGCGGCAGGGGTTATGTAGCCACCTTGCCCACTTGTGGGCCACTTCTGCTTCTGCCCCCCGCTTTGAAGCGGTGGGGACCCCCGAGACGGTAGGGGTTATGTAGCCCCCTAGCCCACTTGTGGGCCACTCCTGATTCTGCCCCCCGCTCTAAAGCGGTGGCTACCCCCAAGGCGGCAGGGGTTATGTAGCCACCAAGCCCACTTCCGGGCCACTTTTGCTTCTGCCCCCCGCTCTGAAGCGGTGGGGACCCCCCAAGCAGTAGGGGTTATGTAGCCACCTAGCCCACTTGTGGGCCACTTCTGATTCTGTCCCCCCGCTTGGAAGCGGTGGCTACCCCCAAGGCGGCAGGGGTTATGTAGCCACCAAGCCCACTTCCGGGCCACCTTTGATTCTGCCCCCCGCTTTGAAGCGTTGGGGACCCCCCAGGCGGCAGGGGTTATGTAGCCACCTTGCCCACTTGTGGGCCCCTTCTGCTTCTGCCCCCCGCTTTGAAGCGGTGGGGAACCCCCGGACGGTAGGGGTTATGTAGCCCCCTAGCCCACTTGTGGGCCACTTCTGATTCTGCCCCCCGCTCTAAAGCGGTGGGGACCCCCCAGGCGGCACGGGTTATGTAGCCACCTAGCCCACTTGTGGGCCACCTCTGATTCTGCCCCCCGCTTTGAAGCGGTGGGGACCCCGCAGACGGTAGGGGTTATGTAGCCACCTTGCCCATTTGTGGGCCACCTCTGATTCTGCCCCCCGCTCTAAAACGGTGGGGACCCCCCAGGCGGCAGGGGTTATGTAGCCACCTAGCCCACTTGTGGGCCACTTCTGATTCTGCCCCCCGCTGTGAAGCGGTGGGGACCCCCCAGGCGGCAGGGGTTATGTAGCCACTTTGCCCACTTGTGGGCCCCTTCTGCTTCTGCCCCCCGCTTTGAAGCGGTGGGGACCCCCCAGACGGTAGGGGTTATGTAGCGCCCTAGCCCACTTGTGGGCCACTTCTGATTCTGCCCCCCGCTCTAAAGCGGTGGGGACCCCCCAGGCGGCACGGGTTATGTAGCCACCTAGCCCACTTTAGGGCCACCTCTGATCCTGCCCCCCGCTTTGAAGCGATGGGGACCCCGCAGACGGTAGGGGTTATGTAGCCACCTTGCCCATTTGTGGGCCACCTCTGATTCTGCCCCCCGCTCTAAAACGGTGGGGACCCCCCAGGCGGCAGGGGTTATGTAGCCACCCAGCCCACTTGTGGGCCACTTCTGATTCTGCCCCCCGCTCTAAAACGGTGGGGACCCCCCAGGTGGCAGGGGTTATGTAGCCACCTTGCCCACTTGTGGGCCACTTCTGATTCTGCCCCCCGCTCTAAAGCGGTGGCTAGCCCCAAGGCGGCAGGGGTTATGTAGCCACCTTGCACACTAGTGGGCCACCTCTCATTCTGCCCCCCGCTCTGAAGCGGTGGGGAACCCCCAGACGGTAGGTGTTATGTAGCCACCTTGCCCACTTGTGGGCCACCTCTGATCCTTGCCCCCGCTCTAAAGTGGTGGGGACCCCCCAGTCACCGGGGTTATGTAGCCATGTTGCCCACTTGTGGGCCAACTCTGATTCTGCCCCACCGCTCTAAAGCGGTGGGGACCCCCAAGGCGGCAGGGGTTATGTAGCCACCTAGCCCACTTGTGGGCCACTCTTGACTCTGTCCCCTACTCTGAAGCGGTGGGGACCCCCAGGCGGCAGGGGTCATGTAGCCACCTTGCCCACTTGTGGGCCACCTCTGATTCTGCCCCCCGCTCTAAAGCGCTGGGGACCCCCCAGGCGGCAGGGGTTATGTAGCCACCTTGCCCACTACATAACCCTTGCCAACGAGGGGGTCCCCACCGCTTCATAGCTGGGGGCAGAATCAGAAGTGGCCCACAAGTGGGCAAGGTGGCTACATAACCCCTGCCGCCTGGGGGGTCCCCACCGCTTCAGAGAGGGGGGCAGAATCAGAAGTGGCCCACAAGTGGGCAAGGTGGCTACGTAACCCCTGCCGCCTGGGGGCTCCCCACCGCTTTAGAGCGGGGGGCAGAATCACAAGTGGCCCACAAGTGGGCTAGGTGGCTACATAACCCCTGCCGCCTGGGGGGTCCCCACCGCTTCAGAGCAGGGGGCGGAATCAGAAGGGGCCCACAAGTGGGCAAGGTGGCTGAATAACCTCTGCCGGCTTGGGGGTACCCACCGCTTTAGAGGGGGGGGCAGAATCAGAAGTGGCTCAGAAGTGTGCAAGGTGAGTACATAACCCCTGCCGCCTGGGGGGTCCCCACCGCTTCAGAGCGGGGTGCAGAATCAGAGGTGGCCCACAAGTGGGCAAGGTGGCTACAAAACCGATACCGCCTCGGGGGTCCCAACCGCTTCAGAGCTGGGGGACAGAATCCGAAGTGGCCCACAAGTGGGCTAGGTGGCTACATAACCCCTACCGCCTTGGGGGTCCCCACCGCTTCAAAGCGGGGGGCAGGATCAGAGGTGGCCCTAAAGTGGGCTAGGTGGCTACATAACCCCTGCCGCCTGGGGGGTCCCCACCGCCTCAAAGCGGGGGACATAATTAGAAGGGGCCCACAAGTGGGCAAGGTGGCTACATAACCCGTGCCGACTGGGGGGTCCCCACCGCTTCAGAGCGGGGGGCAGAATCAAAGGTGGCCCGAAAGTGGGCTTGGTGGCTACATAACCCCTACCGCCTGGGGGGTCACCACCGCTTCAAAGCGGGGCGCAGAAGCAGAGGTGGCCCACAAGTGGGCCAGGTGGCTTCATAACCCCTGCTGCTTGGGGGTCCCCACCGCTTCAGAGCGGGAGGCAGAATCAGAAGTGGCCCACAAGTGGGCAAAGAGGCTACATAACCCCTGCCGCCTTGGGGGTCCACAGCACTTCAGAGCGGGGGGCAGAATCAGATGTGGCCCACAAGTGGGCTAGGTGGCTACATAACCCCTGCCGACTGGGGGGTCCCCACCGCTTCGGAGCGGGGGGCAGAATCAGAAGTGGCCCGAAAGTGGGCTTGGTGGCTACATAACCCCTACCGCCTCGGTGGCCCCCACCGCTTCAGAGCGGGGGGCACAATCAGAGTTGGCCCACAAGTGGGCTAGGTGGCTTCATAACCCCTGCCGCCTGGGGGTCCCCACCGCTTCAGAGCGGGAGGCAGAATCAGAAGTGGCCCACAAGTGGGCAAAGAGGCTACATAACCCCTGCCGCCTGGGGGGTCCCCACCGCCTCAAAGCGGGGGACATAATTCGAAGTGGCCCACAAGTGGGCTAGGTGGCTACATAACCCCTGCCGACTGGGGGGTCCCCACCGCTTCAGAGCGGGGGGCAGAATCAGAAGTGGCCCGAAAGTGGGCTTGGTGGCTACATAACCCCTACCACCTGGGGGGCCGCCACCGCTTCAGAGCGGGGGGCAGAATCAGAGGTGGCCCACAAGTGGGCTAGGTGGCTTCATAACCCCTGCCGCCTGGGGGTCCCCACCGCGTCAGAGCGGGAGGCAGAATCAGAAGTGGCCCACAAGTGGGCAAGGAGGCTACATAACCCCTACCGCCTGGGGGGTCCACACCACTTCAGAGCGGGGGGGCAGAATCAGAAGTGGCCCACAAGTGGGCTAGGTGGCTACATAACCCTTGCCGACTGGGGGGTCCCCACCGCTTCAGAGCGGGGGGCAGAATCAGAAGTGGCCCGAAAGTGGGCTTGGTGGCTACATAACCCCTACCGCTTGGGGGCCCCCCACCGCTTCAGAGCGGGGGGCGGAATCAGAAGTGGCTCAGAAGTGGGCAAGGTGGCTTCATAACCCCTGCCGCCTGGGGGGTCCCCACCGCTTGGAAACGGGGGGCAGAATCAGAAGTGGCCCACAAGTGGGCAAGGAGGCTACATAACCCCTGCCGCTTTGGGGGTCCCCACCGCTTTAGGGCGGGGGGCAGAATCAGAGGTGGCCAAAAAGTGGGCTAGGTTGCTACATAACCCCTACCGCCTAGGGGGTCACCACCGCTTCAGAGCGGGGGGCGGAATCAGAAGTGGCCCACAACTGGGCAAGGTGGCTACATAACCCCTGCCGCCGGGGGGGTCCCCACCGCTTTAGAGCGGGGGGGGCAGAATTACAGGTGGCCCACAAGTGGGCAAGGTGGCTACATAACCCCTACCATCTGCGGGGTCCCCACCGCTTCAAAGCGGGGCGCAGAAGCAGAGGTGGCCCACAAGTGGGCAAGGTGGCTACATAACCCCTACCGCCTCGGGGGTCCCCACCGCTTTAGAGCGGGGGGCAGGATCAGAGGTGGCCCACAAGTGGGCAAGGTGGCTACATAACACCTACCGCCTAGGGGGTTCCCCACCGCTTCAAAGCGAGTGGCAGAATGAGAGGTGTCACACTAGTGGGCAAGGTGGCTACATAAACCCTGCCGCCTTGGGTGTAGCCACCGCTTTAGAGCGGGGGGCAGAATCAGAAGTGGCCCACAAGTGGGCAAGGTGGCTCAATAACCCCTACCGCCTCGGGGTTCCCCACCGTTTCAGAGCGGGGGGCACAATCAGAAGGGGCCCACAAGTGGGCAAGGTGGCTACATAACCCCTACCGTCTGGGGGGTCCCCACCGCTTCAAAGCGGGGGACAGAATCAGAGGTGGCCCACTAGTGGGCAAGGTGGCTAAATAACCCCTGCCGCCTGGGGGGTCCCCACCGCTTCAGAGCGGGGGGCAAAATCAGAAGTGGCCCACAAGTGGGCAAGGTGGCTACATAACCCCTGCCGCCTGGGGGGTCCCCAACGCTTCAGAGCGGGGGGCAGAATCAAAAGGGGCCCACAAGTGGGCAAGATGGCTACATAACGCCTGCCGCCGAGGGGGTCGCAACCACTTCAGAGCGGGGGGCAGAATCAGAAGTGGCCCACAAGTGGGCAAGGTGGCTACATAACCTCTACCGCGTGGGGGGTCCCCACCGCTTCAAAGCGGGGGACATAATCACAAGGGGCCCACAAGTGGGCAAGGTGGCTACATAACCCTTGCCGCCGGGGGGGTCCCCACCGCTTCAGAGCAGGGGACAGAATCACAAGTGGCCCACAAGTGGGCAAGGTGGCTACATAACCCGTGCCGCCTGCGGGGTCCCCACCGCTTTAGAGCGGGAGGGCAGAATCAGAGGTGGCCCACAAGTGGGCAAGGTGGCTACATAACCCCTACCGCCTGGGGGGTCCCCACCGCTTTAGAGCGGGGGGCAGAATCAGAGGTGGCCCACAAGTGGGCAAGGTGGCTACATAACGCGTGCCGCATGGGGGGTCCCCACCACTTCAGAGCGGGGGGCAGAATCAGAGGTGGCCCACAAGTGGGCAAGGTGGCTACATAACCCCTGCCGCCTGGGGCGTCCCCACCGCTTTAGAGCGGGGGGGGCAGAATTACAGGTGGCCCACAAGTGGGCAAGGTGGCTACATAACCCCTACCATCTGCGGGGTCCCCACCGCTTCAAAGCGGGGGGCAGAAGCAGAAGTGGCCCACAAGAGGGCAAGGTGGCTACATAACCCCTGCCGCCTGGGGGGTCCCCACCGCTTCAAAGCGGGGGGCAGAATCAGAAGTGGCCCACAAGTGGGCAAGGTGGCTACATAACACCTACCGTCTGGGGGGTCCCCACCGTTTCAGAGCGGGGGGTAGAATGAGAGGTGGCCCACAAGTGGGCTAGGTGGCTACATAAACCCTGCCGCCTTGGGGGTAGCCACCGCTTTAGAGCAGGGGGCAGAATCAGAAGTGGCCCACAAGTGGGCTAGGTGGCTACATAACCCCTGCCGCCTCGGGGTTCCCCACCGTTTCAGAGCGGGGGGCAGAATCGGAAGTGGCCCACAAGTGGGCAAGGTTATGTAGCCACCTTGCCCACTTGTGGGCCACCTCTAATTATGCCCCCCGCTCTAAAGCGGTGGGGACCCCCCAGGCGGCAGGGGTTATGTAGCCACGTAGCCCACTTTAGGGCCACCTATAATTCTGCCCCCCCGCTCTGAAGCCGAAGTTTTCCATAAAAACTGAGGTTTTGGGAGGGGGGGGGGCACAGTGGCAGTGGCAGTGGCAGAGACTGAGGCTGACCGCCCCCCCCCCCCCTGTGCTTCCCAGTTGATGCTTTTCTTCTGACTGTGCTTTCGGGGGGACTACTACCATGCCGGGGGATACATCGAATGGGTCATCGGACGCGGCTGGTGGGGAGAGCCGGGGGGCAAAGCGGGCCAGGCTGGCTTTCAACCGGGACGACATGGACCTGGACCCCGTCAAGACCCCCGAGTACGCACGCTGGGAGCGGTGGCGAGATCACGCTGCGGCTACCGCGTACGGGTTCCTGGAAAGCGCGGAGGCCGGCATCATGGCTGCCCGGTACCAGGAGCGGCTGATGGAGGATGGCCTATCCGTGGCGGGCGTTGATCGAGCGGTGGAGTGGGCCGGCGGCGGGCTGGACGCCCCGACGGCCCTCATATACATGGCCCTCTTTGAGCGATCCACGGACCTGCGGCTCGACGTTGAGGCGGCTGCTTGGAAGGCGGTGCCGCAGCCCAGCCCACCTGCCCGGGAGCAGGCAGAGGAGACGCCGAAAGACCAGCCGCAGGAGCCGCAGGAGTCCCCGGAGCAGGCGGAGATACGACGGCTGGAGGCTCGCATCCGGGAGCTCCAGCTACCAAAGGTACCACCCCTATCCGAGGGAGAACTAGCCAAGATAACCGCGGGGCAACTTCCCTGGCTCTGGCAGCAGGAGCTCGTCCAGGCCCTGAGCACCTGGCTCAAAGCGGAAGACCCCGTTGGGAGGGGCAATGCGGTTGTGGAAGCGGTGTGGAAGGTGGTCTACAGGGACTGCCAGCCTACGCCCACCCACCCGGCTGGGGCGGCGGCGCGGCCGGCGCCACAGGGGTGGTTCGCCCAGGCCAGCAGCCTACGCCGAGTCAGACCCAGGCGCAGACCCAGGCGCAGACCCAGACTCAGGCGCCGGCTCAGGCGCAGGCCCCGGCCCCTGCCCCCCCTGGGGCATGCTTCCGCTGTGGCATGCACGGACACTGGGCCAGGGACTGTGCCAGTGGTACCCAGGGGCGGGCCCCCTCAGTCGCCGGTTCCGTCGCGGGCTCGTACCGGGGGGGGTTCAGTACCGTGGGTAGCCAGAGCCTGTACACGGCGCACAGCACGGGCCGCACCTATGACGCGACTGGACCCCCCCCGTACCCATGTTTTCGGTGTGGCCGCAACCACTGGGCCGTGGGCGGGCCGTGCCCGGCGCCGCCTGCCCAGGCCCCCCCGCCCTTTCCGGCCGGGCCGGCCCCAGCGCCGGCCAGCTGCTGAAGAACCTGGCCCCAGCGCCAGGGATGGGCCCGCCGACGAGGGGGGCGCCAATGACGAGGGGGGCGGGGCACTCGGCCTCCGATACGCGGGGTCGGCAGTGGACAGCCTATGGTGGGGCAACTACATGGAGGAGCCCCTCGCGCTGGCCATCCGGCGGTGGTCCCCTGGAACCGTGGAGCGGTGGACAGCAATCCTCAGGGATGTGGGCCGATTCGCGGCGCACTGGCCCGAGCTGGACGCGGCGGGGGCACTGTCCCAGTACCTCGTCCGACGCGCCGCCATGGGCCAGCAGCCTGGGACACTGCGAGGCGTCATATCGGCCCTTCGCCTGGCGGAGAAGCTGGGATGCATACGACCCGCGGTGCGGCCCGTGCACTGGCTCATGGCACGAGGTGCCGCCACCACCACTGCCGCGCCACGACCCACCCAAGTATGGGCCGAGCTGGTCACCCTCCGGCTCATGGCCCGGAGCATCAGGACCACCCTCGACTGGTTCTGCCTGGGCCTTGCCGTCATCTCCTTCGCCACTCTCCTCAGGGTGGGTGAAGCAGCCAGCATACGGCCCGTGGACTTGCGAAAGCGGTGCGTGCTGGGGTTCTTCGACGACAAGAAGGACGACGACTGGGTCACGGTACGGCTGGGAGCGTGGCCCGAAGCATGGCGCGCGGCGATGGCAGCCCACCCGTGGGTGTCCAGCAGGCCCGCGTCAGTGCCGCTTATGGCTGCCGCGTTCGACCTCCAGGCGGCGATCCATGGCTTGCTGGCTGCCACGGGGTGGGAATCCATGGGGTGGCACGCGTGGAGACGCGGAGGAGCTGCGGCCATGCGGGCGTTCGGCGCGGCCGTCGCCAGCATCGCGGTGGCTGGCCGATGGGACAACGAAGCGGAGGCGCACAGGTATGCCAGCGCGCCCCCTGGATGGGAGTTCTTCCTGCCCGACAACGTGCCCTGGCCAACGCCGGGATTTGGGGTCGAGATCCGGCCGGTCCACGCGTACCAGCTCTGGGCGCTCGGCACGCTTGGGCCCCGCGGCCCCGACGGGACGGACGCCGCCCCTGCCCCACCCGATGTCCGCGCTGGGAACCATGGCGGCCAAGGGACCGGCCTGCGTGGCGATTCCGACATGCAGGAGACCATCATACTGGGCTCCTCCAGTGACGAGTCGCCCGGCACGGTGGCACGCAGGGCCGCCAGACACCCCCGCGAAGGCCAGCGCAAGGCCTACGTGCACCGAACCGTGGCCCGCGGCCGGTCGGCACCCGCAACGCGGGCACCGCGGGCTGAGCCCGCCCCAAAGCCCCGGGCCAAGCAGGCCGCAAATGGAGCGGCCGACCGCCGAACCGCAGCCCCCCGTTCCGCGGCTGTGCCCCGAGTCACGCCAGCAAGGGCGAGCACCAGAGGCACCCAAGCACCCGGCGGGGCGCCGGCGAGACGGCGCAGCGGAGCGGCTGGAGATGCAGCTGGCAGTTGCCCGGTGCGCCAGGTGCGGCCTCGACTGGAACGACCACCTGGAGGCGGCGGCGCACCACATGGGGCGCAGCCTGAAGGCCCCTGCTGACAATGTCCTGCCCCTCTTGCAGGCGTGGTGGGCGGAGTCCATCAAGTGGGCTGTGGATCGCCCGGCGTGGAAGGAGAGGGCAGCGGCCGCGGACCTGGCGCTGGCGGAGGAGGCGCTGCACCTCCTGGCGGGGGGCGAGATCCCGCTCGATGGGGGCTCCTCGACCCGCCTGAACGACCAGTCGCGCGTCACTGTGGAGCTCGCGGCGCGTGGGCTGGGGGACGCGGGGCGCGTACAAGTCCCGCCGCACGTCTGGAAGGACTGGGCTGACCCGGAGTTTGGCAGGGCGGGGGGGCGTGTCCACCCCCTCCCCCCCTCCCGGTGCCCGCGGGTGGCAGCCCTCCTCTCTACCCTCGCGTCCCAGGGCCTGGTCAGCGTGGTGGGGGGGGATGCGAATGCGGAGGTTTTCGTCAAGTGGAAATCAGAGCGCAAATGCGCCCTGATTGTGAACATGAAGATGTTCAACCGGGGATGCAAGTACAAGGCCCGTCCCTTCAAGCTGCCGTCGCTGGAAGGCCTGGCCATCCTCCTCAGGGACCTGGGGGGTAGGGTGGGTGGGGCAGGGGGGGGGGGGCTGTGGGGCACCAAGCTGGACATAGCTAACTGCTATTGGAGTGTGGAGCTCCCCCCCCCCCTGGCAAACACCATCCGGGTGGCAGCCCAGGGGCACACGTATGCTTTTCTGCGGGTGCCTTTTGGCTGGCACCAGGCGCCTGGGCTGGTCCAGGCCCTTATTTCCGACCTGCTGCGGGACCTGGGGAAGGGGGGGGTGGTGGTGGTACAGTACCTGGACGACATCCTTTTCGTCGGTTATGATCCAGGGGAGGTGACCACTGTCACCGACAGTGCGGCACGCCTCCTGCGACAGGCGGGCTTCCTCATCAGTGACAAGTCCGTCTTCACGCCGCAGCGCTCCTTGCGGTGGATGGGCAAGGATGTGGACCTTGCAGGGTGCAGGGTGGCGCCGGCGGCATCGGCGGTGGCGGCGGTGGTGGCGGCATGGGTGAAGCTGGCCCTCAGGCCATACACCTATGTCGCCCTGAGGCGGCTACTGGGGAAGATAGGGTGGTTGGGTCGCCCAGGGAACCTGGGGGGGTGCTTTCTGGCGGGTGCCCGGTCATGGCTGCGCTGGGGCCCGCGCTGGGCCTGGCGCACACCGGCGGCAGTGGTGCGCGGTCTCTGCGAAGCCATAGCCCAGTGCTACCGGGGCTGGGAGCCGGACACCACCGCAGGGGGGCCAGCAGTGCGCGTGTTTGTGGACGCGGCCAGGTGTGCCCTTACCACGGGGAATGACCCGTCCTACTGCGTCGGCTCCTGGGGGCCGGGGGGGGCGGATCTGTCGCTGTGCCCGGCGTGGGTGACCACGCAGCAGGCGGCTGAGCTGTGGGGGACGCTGGTGGCGCTGGACGATGCGCAGGCGCGACGAGCGCGGCGCCTGGTGCTCGTGGGGGACAACATGGGGGCGCTGGCCCAGCTCCTTTGGGGGAGGGCGGGGGCAGGCAAGGTCCAGCAGCAGCGCATACTGCGGAGGATAGCCCACCGCCTCCGCTGGACGGGACTGCAGCTGACCCTCTGCTGGGTACAGTCCGCACTAAATCCAGCGGACTCCATCAGCCGAGCATGGGACGGGAGGGGGGGCAGGGCAGCAGTGATCGAGGCGGCGGCAAAAGAGCGCCTGTGGGTGAGCTCGCCGCAATGGGCAGCGTGGGGGGCTATTGCAGACCGCGACAAGGCGGTGCGACCGTGCACGGTCCCCCTTCCTGTCTGGTTGGGGGGATGACAGTCAAAAATTTTATCCCAGGGGCCTGCAAATACAGTAGCTGTCCATGTCCAGTGCGCAGTGCAGAGGGGTGCAGGGCAGTGCAGGGCGGTGCAGGGCAGGGCGTGCACATGCCAAAACCGAAGTTTTCCATAAAAACTGAGGTTTTGGGAGGGGGGGGGCACAGTGGCAGTGGCAGTGGCAGAGACTGAGGCGCTGCCCCCCCCCCCCCTGTGCTTCCCAGTTGATGCTTTTCTTCTGGACTGTGCTTTCGGGGGGACTACTCGCCCGGGAGGTGTTGTACTACGCACTATGTGGCGCTATAAGCGCGGCCAAAGGCCATCATCGTGCCCCCAGGGGGCCTGCAAATACAGTAGCTGTCCATGTCCAGTGCGCAGTGCAGAGGGGTGCAGGGCAGTGCAGGGCGGTGCAGGGCAGGGCGTGCACATGCCAAAACGATGGGGACCCCCAAGCGGCACTAGTTATGTACCCACCTTTCCCACTTGTGGGCCACTTCTGATTCTGTCCCCCGCTTTGATGCGGTGGGGACCCCCCTAGGCGGCAGGGGTTATGTAGCCATGTTGCCCACTTGTGGGCCACCTCTGATTATGCCCCCCGCTCTAAAGCGGTGGGGACTCCCCAGGCGGCAGGGGTTATGTAGCCACCAAGCCCACTTGTGGGCCCCTTCTGGTTCCGCCCCCCCGCTCTAAAGCGGTGGGGACGCCCCAGGCGGCAGGGGTTATGTACCCGCCTTGCCCACTTGTGGGCCACTTCTGATCCTGCCCCCCGCTCTAAAGCGGTGGGGACCCCCCAGGCGGCAGGGGTTATGTAGCCACCTTGCCCACTTGTGGGCCACTTCTGATTCTTCCCCCCTGCTCTAAAGCGGTGGGGACCCCCCAGGCGGCAGGGGTTATGTAGCCACCTTGCCCACTTGTGGGCCACTTCTGATTCTGCCCCCCGCTTTGAGGCCATGGGGACCCATCTAGGCGGCAGGGGTTATGTAGCCACCTTGCCCACTTGTGGGCCACCTCTCATTATGCCCCCCGCTCTGAAGCGGTGGGGGCCCCCCAGGCGGCAGGGGTTATGTAGCCACCTTGCCCACTTGTGGGCCACCTCTCATTATGCCCCCTGCTTTGAGGTGGTGGGGACCCCCCTAGGCGGCAGGGGTTATGTAGCCACCTAGCCCACTTCTGGGCCCCTTCTGGTTCCGCCCCCCGCTCTGAAGCGGTGGGGACCCCCCAGTCGGCAGGGGTTATGTACCCGCCTTGCCCACTTGTGGGCCACTTCTGATTCTGCCCCCCGCTCTGAAGCGATGGGGACCCCCCAGGCGGCACGGGTTATGTAGCCACCTTTCCCACTTCTGGGCCACTTCTGATTCTGCCCCCCGCTTTGAGGCGGTGGGGACCCCCCTAGGCGGCAGGGGTTATGTAGCCACCTTTAGCACTTCTGGGCCACCTCTGATTATGCCCCCCGCTCTAAAGCGGTGGGGACCCCCCAGGCGGCAGGGGTTATGTAGCCACCAAGCCCACTTCTGGGCCCCTTCTGCTTCCGCCCCCCGCTCTGAAGCGGTGGGGACCCCCCAGTCGGCAGGGGTTATGTACCCGCCTTGCTCACTTGTGGGCCACTTCTGATTCTGCCCCCCGCTCTGAAGCGGTGGGGACCCCCCAGGCGGCAGGGGTTATTTAGCCACCTAGCCCACTTGTGGGCCACTTCTGATTCTGCCCCCGCTCTGAAGCGGTGGGGACCCCCCAGGCGGCAGGGGTTATGTAGCCACCTTGCCCACTTGTGGGCCACTTCTGATTCTTCCCCCCGCTCTAAAGCGGTGGGGACCCCCCAGGCGGCAGGGGTTATGTAGCCACCTCGGGCCGGTTGCTCCGGTCCGTGATCAGCCTTGATCTCTTTCCTTTGGCTTTGCATGCTGTTGCTTGCGCAATCTCCTTGATCGCAATCCACACTTGACACACCCACGTGTCACCGCACGGGCTCAATAGGGTTGTCGGTTAGATGTGGTTCTGGGTGGTATGTGGTTGTAGGGCAATATGCATTGGGGGGGGGCATGCATTTTGGTGTCCGAGAGCGGAAGCTCTGTCCCACTGCTCACAATTGCAGCATCGCCCACCTGGGGGAGGGGGGGGGGGGCAGCAGCATCGCCCACCTGGGGAAGGGGGGGGGCAGCAGCATTGCCCACCTAGTGGTATGCGGCATGTCTGGTGGTATGCGCCATGGCTGGCGCTCGTCGTGGTCGGGGGTTCGAACCCCGGTTCGTCTGTCCGTCCAGGGGCCCGTTGGCGAGGCCCCCGCCACCGCCCCCTTCAGCATCCCGCTCCACCACCGGTACCCCCGGTGCGTCGGGTGGCGTGTCTCCTCATCGTTTTTGTCCAGTTACATGGTGGTCTCTTAGTTTACCTTTGTCCGGTTGCATAGTATGAATACTCTGACTGTATTGAGTTTGCTATCAGGAAATAAGAAAAGCAAGCAACGCCCCACCCACCACACACCTGCAGCAGCGCGCTCCACCACCGGGGCCGCTTGCGCCTCCGGAAGCGCATTTCCTCCTCGTAGTCCTCCTCAGCGAGGACTCGAACTCGCGTCTTCAGGGCAGCGGCAGGCTGCATTGCCGCTGCGGTACATAGCCCAAAAGGCCACATTGTGCACCTTTTCTCTCAGGAATGCTTTGACTGAGTGTATGGTATACAACGGAGGCTGGGCCTGCGGCCCCCTCACAGCCACATTATCGCCAGTTTGTGTTGTCAAATGAATGAGAGTGAGCCTAACACACACACACACCACTGACCTCCTCCCTAAGAGTGTTGTGGGACGACATGACAGGTTGGCCGATTGAGAGCCAGCGTACTGCAAGCCTGTCCAGCCGCCTGTAGACCTCAAATCCCAGTATGGTAACATGAAGGCTAGAGGTTATGGCCGACAAAACACGGCCAGATAGAAGGGTAACATGGCAAACATCAGTGCAACCTGTACATACGCTCAAGTGCTTGTGGAACCATCGTATCAATGGAACTGCCGAACATTGCTGCATATGCATACCAGGACGTGCATGTGTGGAGCGCTTTGTTGACCTGCTTGCGGCCCACCTGGGGGGGGGGGGGGGGGGGGGGGGCAGCAGCATCGCCCACCTGGGGGAGGGGGGGGGGGGGGGGGGGGCAGCAGCATTGCCCACCTGGGGGAGGGGGGGGGGGGGGGGGGCAGCAGCATCGCCCACCCTGGGGGAGGGGGGGGGGGGGGGGGGGCAGCATCGCCCACCTGGGGGGAGGGGGGGGGGGGGGGGGGGGGGGCAGCAGCATCGCCCACCTGGGGGAGGGGGGGGGGGGGGGGGGGGGGGGGGGGCAGTAGCATTGTTCACCTGGGGGAGGGGGGGGGGGGGGGCCCACCTCGGGAGGGGGGGGGGGGGGGCAGGATTGCATCAGCAGCGTGCACTGCATCCCTGATATCTGCCTCAACACTCAACACGGCTGTTCGTCATCACACCTGGTGCAGGGCGATCCCGCTTTTCCTTTTTTTTTGGCACGGCGGAGCACCCTTAGTGAGCGTCCAAAACATGCCCTCAACCGCTGTCAGTTACCCTCCAATTGCCGTCGGTCACCCTCCAACCGCCGTCGCCCACCACCCAACCGCCGTCCGTGGCTGTCGCAAATGTTTTGTTTTGAATTGCAGGGCGCCCTGACCTGGCAAGTGGGGAGGAAACAAGGTGAGACGATGAAAAAATGGGCTGTGGCACTGAGCAACTGGAAGTCACGTTTTTTACCAAAATCTTTTTACCAAAATCAAAAATTTTGGTAAAAAGATTTTGGTAAAAAAGTTAAACTCCACCCACAGCAGGGGGCACATAAGAGGGCAAAGGAGGGGGTGCACTGGAGGGTTACACAGGGGTTACACAGGGGTTACGCGGGATTACGCAGAAATAAAAAATTCTTGGGGCACCAGCAGGGGCCACGGGGTGCAGAATTCGGGTCCCTAGGACCTATGGCAAGCATCAGGCTAGAAATAAAAATTCCTGGTGCACCAGCAGAGGCTACAGGGTGCAGAATTTGGGTCCCTGGAACCTATGGCAAGCATCAGACTAGGCAACAAGAGTTTCTAGGAATTGACAGCACCCAGAAGCATCCAAGAGTTACTAGTGGGCATCCACATGCATCCACAAGTTGAAAGAAGGCCTTCAGGAGCGTTCAGGAATCAACAATAGTCATCCAGAAACATCCAGGATTTACCAGGATTTACCAGCAGACAACCTGCAGCAGCCATTCAGAAATATCAACGTCAGATGTACTAAAGAAATTGGTTGCGAAAAATGCGCAAAAAAAACGCAAAAAAAGAAATAATTCTTGGGTTAGACAGCTGCGCAAAAATTGAAATTTGCAAAAAAAAATCGCAAAAATAAATTAATTTTTCCGCATTTTGAATGCATGCGCAAAACTTTTGCAGAAAGCAATTCAAATTGGCCTGCGCAAAAATTAGTGTTCCGCGACTTTCAAGTATTTGCACGGTAATCACCAATTGGCCCTGGCGGCTGTCTTCTTTGGTGTAGGATTTGCAGTCTTCGCAGTAGAAGGTGAAGACCTCTCGCTCAGCTTCTTTGACCGGGTAGTACCCTGCACAGTACCCTGTCAGGCTCTTCTTCTGCACATAAAACGAGGCAAAACAAAAGAGGAACACAAGAATGGCACACTGGAATGTACGCGAGGTATAGAACGGCCCTACCTTACGCCCCCCTTGTAATCCCCCCCCCCCCCTTGCAGTCCCCCCCCCCCCAGGGGGGGAACATCACCTTGGCCCAAAAGGCGTAGGAAATACTAGGCACCGAAGGCGCCAAAGAAAAATTTTCTTTAGGTTATACTAGAACTGCTGTAGTTTTAGTGCTACCATCGTGTGGTGCAATCCCCCCCGCCCCCCCCCCCCCCAGGGGGGAACCGTCACTTTGTGACCGTCCCCCCCCCGTGGGGGGGGTCCGTCATGACATTGCGGGGGAGATTTCAAGGGGGGCGTAAGGTATGCACATAGGGGTTGCACACTGGGGTCGCACGGGCTAAGTGTACCAAGAGTACAAACACCAGCATTCCCATGAGGAATGCACGGATTTCCTCCACTCCCTGACTGTGCTTGATTCCTCTCCTCTCCAGAATCTTCTAGGATTTTTGGGTGTATCACCACAATGACAACCTTTTTGGGGTGTCCCTTCTGGAACCAACCTGGCCAACACGCCGAGTGATTGATTATCATGAAGCCGTTGTAATGTCGTTTTTTTTGTGGTGTTTGCGTTGTTGTGCGCTATGTTGTGTAGTGCTCTGTTATGTTGTGTTGTGCTGTGTTGTGTTCCTAGTTGGTTGGTCTTTCTATTTAAGCAAAATGGATGGACTGGAGGATTACTTGGACCACATGACAATTGTTGAGGAGCTTAATGAAGATTTCCTTGAGGAGAAGGAGGATGAAATGACGAGCGGATTATCATACAATTTTGCCCACGCGGATGAAGACTATGCCCCAGGGGGAGCCTTCATTACTGATGACGAAGACAACGAAGTGCAGTGGAGGAAGATGAAGGGGCGCCGTGGTGTAAAGGTGGACTACAAAGTCTTGCAAACAGGCGTCAGGGGTGACAAGAAGGCAGAGCTGCAGAAGTATCAGAAACAGGCTGCTGGAAAAAGGGCCATCACAACACACCCGAACCTCTTCATGCTTGCCCCACATCGTTCCAAACCATCCCTCAGGGTAGTGGTAGTAAGTGACACCCACTACCTAGCAAAACATGTCAGACTCCCTCATGCATCGGGGGACCTGCTTTTACATTGTGGCGACTTTAGTTTTTATGGGCATGGCATCGGGGAATTCAAAGCGTGGCTTCTGGAGCAGGCACCCAAATACAGGTATGGCATTATAGTAATTACTGGTAATCATGAAATGTTGAGCACCACCGGAAAGCGTGACCCAAGGGATCCTGAAGATGTGCTGCGTCAATGGCACAAGGTCTTGACGGTACATCCAAAAGTGCGTTTTGTCACCAACCGGTTACAGGTCATCCCTGTGGAAACCGATGCAGGAACGTTGGTGATAGCAGCAGTCCCATGGGCAGGATCTGGCCTGAGTGACGCATATTCCAGAGCTGCCAAAACCCCATGTCACATCTTGATGTCTCACGAAGGTCCAAGCATCCAGGGCCTTGCCTCAGAGGGCCACTCCCATCGCAAATTGACCGAGTATGCAGAACAGGGGCGTGTGAATGCCCGAGTTCACGTGTTTGGCCACGACCATGCAGGAGCCGGACGCCATAGTCTCAAACATGGCACTTTGTTCATCAATTGCGCCTCGAAGCGGTATACCAAGCATTACACCTCTCTAGATTTTCCGCTCCCTCTCCCGTCCCCTGGAAAGCCAGAAGATGAACGCTTCGTGAACGACAACCATCAGCATCATGCACATAGCGCACCAAGTGGCGGTAAAGGCCGACACCATGCACCAGACAATCGTAGGAATGGGCATGGGCATGGGCATGGCCGAGGAACCCCTCTCCCGTCCCCTGGAAAGTCAAAAGATGAACGCTTCGTGAACGACAAACTGGACCATCAGCATCATGCACATAGCGCACCAAGTGGCGGTAAAGGCCGAAACCATGCACCAGATGATGGTAGACATGGGCATGCGCATGATCATCATCCTCACGGAGGTGGTGGTAGAGATGGGAACCATTCGCGTTCGACAGACCACAAGGATGGTAGGAATGGGTACGGGCATGGCCATGGCCGAGGAAAGTGAAGATGATTGGCAACAAAGGCCACTAGGTTGAGATCTATGTGTCTACCTACGTGCGGTCTCTGTCTGCTTATCAGAGGGTTGCACCTCTTGGTACATGGGTCCGAGACACTCCGATACCAAACAGAGACCCGGTTGACGACTGTGACGTGCAGGAGGTTGGCAACGGGCTGCAACCAACGCTGTGTATTTTTCGGGGTTTTCATGCTTTTATCAACGCCTCTGCAGGTGGACCAAGATCTGAAAGTTACATTTTTGCCAGCCACAGTCACAGAGAGATTCTTCCAGCTGATGATGGTCTTCTCAGCCATTCTTCTTCCTTGGTTTGTGGTGTCATGGGGAAAAAACCATCCCTTCGCCTCCCCAGACTGCACACCTGAAGTAGGCTCTTTCCTCCCCCACTTCTTGGCGCTGTCTCAGCACCTTGAGCGTCTGCCGCTCACGTGAAGGCCCTACATTGGGCATCGAGCAGCAGCAAAGGGCTGTAGCGGTACCCCCCCCCCCCGCCTTCGGAAAGAAGAATCATGCCCCCCCCCTCCCCCTGGGGCTTTTCACGAATGCCCTCCGTTTCTTGCCTCCGCATTATTGGAGGATGGGCAGGCAAAATTATTTTGCCCATACGGGGGTGATATTTGATGTGCCCAAGTGTCCTCTTGAGGGCTCTGGATGACATCTATCTTAGTCAGCCAACCAATAAGTTGCATGTCATTCTTATTTAATCATTCTTCGGCCGACAGCTGAGTCACTGCAGTGTCTCAGCTAGCCATTTGTCCCAACATGGAAACGGTATTGTTTAACAATTTGCAAAGCCAGTCAGTTAGTCAGTTAGTCAGTCAGTCAGCCAGCCAGCTAGTCGGTTGCATGTGATTCTTATTTATTGAACAATTTGCGGTGTTGACACTTTTTCAGGCAGGCCTGGGGCCACCAGTTTCGACCCTTCTTTGTTCCAGTTTCCCATAACTCCCCCTGCTGTGGGCCACATCTGGCCCACTTTATATGTTACTACATGATGCTCAAACTTCTTCAAGCAGGCCCGAGGCCACCAGTCTGGGGCATTATTCTTTCATACTTTTGTGTGCAAAGATCTGCGCTACCAAAAGCACACCTGTTTCCCGGCCGGTCCAGGGTCAGTGTAGTAATGTGTAATTTGCAATGTGTAATCCATAATCCACCGGACGTAATGTGTCATGTCTAAATTCTTTTTCCAATGTCTGATGTCTGATGTGGGAAAGTGTCGAATATCTCAAATCACAATTTTGGGGTGCTTTTGCCTCTTATGTATCCTATCTTTGTGGTCCTTTGCGGTCCTTTGCAGTCCTTTGCACATACTTTACAGTACATCACCACTCATGGGACGCATTGTCTTTTGTGTGATGGTTCCATGGTCACGGACTCATTGCCTGTCTGCTTGATGTTTAGACAGTCACGGCCCGGTGCTTTCAAGGAATCTGGCATTTTTTTATCCAATCTGCGGCAAATCTGCCAGTGTGCGTAGGGTGCAAGGGTAAAGGTAAAGGTAAAGTGCTCGGGCGATCTCCGAACTCCAGCGTATCCGTGATCCCTACCTGTCCCAAGGCACAGCACGCTACATCATACTACACTCATCAAAACAGCTGCAACTCCGGTACAGTGAATTCGCGGGAAACGTAAAGAGCCACTGTATCATACAGTGCATAGAAGTCCCAGTGCGGAGCGTGCCCTCGCTCACACGGGCACACGACACAGGCGTTCCTGTACTTCGGTCCTGCTTCTACCGCCTGGCACCGCAAGACATCACAGTACAGCACTTGCAACGTGTACTGCCGCCCCGCCGCAGTGCTCGAGGTGGCACGCGCACAGACAGTGGTCAGTGGCGTGTAGCACGTCCAGCTTGGCTCGCCGAATGCCCAAGATGGACACCGTAACGCCGGGACTGCTGTGATGGGTGGTCAGTGTCGTGTAGCACGTCCAGCTTGGCTCGCCGAATGCCCAAGATGGACACCGTAACGCCGGGACTGCTGTGATGGGTGGTAAAGTGCTCGGGCGCTCACCGAACTCCAGCGTATCCGTGATCCCTACCTGTCCCTCGCAGCATCCCTTCCGGCTCGCAGGGTCACAGACACCCTAGCGCCTAGGACACTGCGTTCCAACCCCACCGGGATTCGAACCGAGCACCTCTAGTTCAGGTGTCACGTGCATGACCGCTGAACTACGCGACCTTCTCTCTGTGATGGGTGGTCAGTGGCGTGTAGCACGTCCAGCTTGGCTCGCCGAATGCCCAAGATGGACACCGTAACGCCGGGACTGCTGTGATGGGTGGTCAGTGGCGTGTAGCACGTCCAGCTTGGCTCGCCGAATGCCCAAGATGGACACCGTAACGCCGGGACTGCTGTGATGGGTGGTCAGTGGCGTGTAGCACGTCCAGCTTGGCTCGCCGAATGCCCAAGATGGACACCGTAACGCCGGGACTGCTGTGATGGGTGGTAAAGTGCTCGGGCGCTCACCGAACTCCAGCGTATCCGTGATCCCTACCTGTCCCTCGCAGCATCCCTTCCGGCTCCCGGGGTCACAGACACCCTAGCGCCTAGGACACTGCGTTCCAACCCCACCGGGATTCGAACCGAGCACCTCTAGTTCAGGTGTCACGTGCATGACCGCTGAACTACGCGACCTTCTCTCTGTGATGGGTGGTCAGTGGCGTGTAGCACGTCCAGCTTGGCTCGCCGAATGCCCAAGATGGACACCGTAACGCCGGGACTGCTGTGATGGGTGGTCAGTGGCGTGTAGCACGTCCAGCTTGGCTCGCCGAATGCCCAAGATGGACACCGTAACGCCGGGACTGCTGTGATGGGTGGTCAGTGGCGTGTAGCACGTCCAGCTTGGCTCGCCGAATGCCCAAGATGGACACCGTAACGCCGGGACTGCTGTGATGGGTGGTCAGTGGCGTGTAGCACGTCCAGCTTGGCTCGCCGAATGCCCAAGATGGACACCGTAACGCCGGGACTGCTGTGATGGGTGGTCAGTGGCGTGTAGCACGTCCAGCTTGGCTCGCCGAATGCCCAAGATGGACACCGTAACGCCGGGACTGCTGTGATGGGTGGTCAGTGGCGTGTAGCACGTCCAGCTTGGCTCGCCGAATGCCCAAGATGGACACCGTAACGCCGGGACTGCTGTGATGGGTGGTCAGTGGCGTGTAGCACGTCCAGCTTGGCTCGCCGAATGCCCAAGATGGACACCGTAACGCCGGGACTGCTGTGATGGGTGGTCAGTGGCGTGTAGCACGTCCAGCTTGGCTCGCCGAATGCCCAAGATGGACACCGTAACGCCGGGACTGCGGTGTTTGGTGACCCGTGTGTGGAAGCTAGTCCAGCTTGGCTCGCCGAATGCCCGAAGAGGGCACCGTAACGCCGGGACCGCTGTGAGAAAACACACAGGCAATACACACCCTGCCCTACCCTCAACAGGCACACCCTCAGGTCCCTAAACCTGCCACTTGCCGTGCTCCCTCCCCTGGTGTTCACCCTCACACTGGCGGTGTTTAGCCCCGACCGGCTCGCGGAACGCCCTATGAGACGTCCTATCGCCCTCAGGCCCACCTGCACCCTGGTTTCAGCGGTATCGGTATGTTCCAACGTTTGTACACCCCTTCCACCTGGGTACGCGTGGCTGTTACGCCCATGTCCCTTGGTTTGACACGCCATTCTCAAAGGCGACAGGGCGCTGCCGAGCGGTGTTGGTCCCGCTGACAGCGTAGGGTGCAAGGGGGGGAGGCCGGGGCAAGGGGGGCATGTGCCCACAGCCGATGCACAAAGATCATGCTTCCCCTTGTACACGGAGCGGATGGTTGGGTTTTGCGTTCCCAGGCTCCGATTGGTGAACTCCTAAGACATACTATGCAATTGGATCAGACAACAAACAATGGTTGTACGCCATCATATATCAAATGCAGAAGGGAAACGAAACTGGGAATAAAGGACCATCAAAATTGGCACACTCGGTTTGTGTATGATATTAGAAAATGAAGCAAGGGTGAAACGGTCATTTATATGGGATCATTGCGAAGGCTTGTGGCAACACTGTTCACCTCCACTAAAACGCCACACCGTTGGTTTGCGGATCATGCAACAACTGCGGTACCGGACGGATGATCCACTAATCCTGGAATGGCCATGGTGTCGCACTGACTGTTATGCGAAAAGGGAATTTTCGATGGGCCGTGTGCAGCAGCGTCGTGATTTTTGGGATGGCTCATACCTGCCAAGATCCAATGTTGTGAAAACGGACCACGTAGGTACCCATGCAAAAGAAATGCTCCTTGGTGTACATTATGGTGGTGGTGGTGGTTGGCACTGGTACAAGTGGCCGCAAAAGCCAGATCAAGCCCAAAATATAGGAGTCATTCGCAAATTGTGTACACCACCCCGCTTGTGAAGAAGATGAGGACCGAGAGTGCGAAGCAGAAGTTTCAGACCGAACCCTTGGCTTCGTCGCTTTGGGTTGATGTTTGGGATTTCTACCTATCCAAAATGCAAAACAAATTGTTGGCCCGTTTTGATTACTATTGTCCCACAAAACGGAGAAGATTAGAGTAATGAGGTGCATCGCTAACAATTTTTGGGGTGGTGACCACCCCTTGTAGGACACACACAGCCCAGGAAACATCCAATAGCCACCCCGTGCGGTGAACTCGAGGCAACATTCGGCACTGGTCTGGTTTGCGTTGTGGTGCAGCAAGGCAAAACAATGCACAGAGAGAATTGTGGCGATGACCATATGCCTGTGACACGGGGGTATATGCGAGCTCTGTATCCGTTGTTTCATGGCCCCCTGGAGTCGTCACTAAAAACCAGGAATGGTCGCTGAAAACCGGGAATGGTCACTGAAAACCGGGATCCGTCACCAAAAACCGGGAATGTGCAGTTTGCCTGCACCTCAGGGGAGAGTCTCTCATTGGCTCTCGGTTCTGAACCACAGGCCTTTGGCAGCGAGCAAACTGATGCTACCCCCAGTCTCTGCCCTGCTTGAAAAGTGTGGTGCTTTCCCAATGGTTGCGCGTTCCACTTTGTTGACAGCGAGAATGCTCCTTATTTTCATTTTTTTGAGTGTGCTCAGCCTCAGGTATCGATGTTCATGCGCAAGTGCTCGATCTGGAGGGGCACTCGAACTCAGAGAGCACCATTGGTCGCACAACAAACGTTGTGCCAATGCTGAATCCTCTAGCCTGGGCAGCACGACACTCCACCCACTAAATTGCTTTGGCGATGTGTACCTGGCTGAAGGGGTGGTGGGGCGCACTGTCCATTTTGTGGGTTCATCGGACCTCTTTGGGGATCCTGAGATCAGAGCAGAAATCTGCAGAGAGGTTGAGCAACTTGAGATTGCACACGGTGTGCGCATGGTGGTGTCATGGGGCATTGGTGGGGCAGTCCCACAAAAGGATTCGTATATTGATATTGAGACCTACACTCAGTATCATTTCAGTTGGTCTGACGCCTCTATACCACTGCTGTCTTCCGATGTTGCCTGTTGGAACCCCAGTGGGTTCTACACATTGTCCACCGACAGGGCAAGCGCTATAGTGGAGGTAGCCCGGAGCAATAATTGGCAGCGCCTTGTGGTGTTATCTGACTGGCCTTCCAGTGCGTCCCCGTTCCCTGTTGATCCATGCACATGGCGGAATGCACAAGACATCTGCATCGCCCAGTGGCTCCACGCACCAAAAGACCGGCTTTCCCACCAGCAAATCTTGGACCAGATATCGAGCACCGCAAAGCACTGGCAGGTGTTTGTGCCGTACCACATCAGTCAAGAGCATCTGAGCGCCCTGCTGGAATTTATGGAAGCCACGCCGGTACCCCTCCGGAACCAGTTTGTGTGGATCTTTGATCTGAATATGCCCTTACTCACTTCACTTGTCAGGCGACAGGAAGCCCCAGCGATGCGGCACACGTACATGCTTGCACTGTGGGTCCAGCCGGAACTGACGGGCAGGCACGGACTGGTAACAGGGGTCCACCTTGCTGTCCTGCTTGATGGCCTCCGTGTGACGGCCCAGGCACTGCAGCCCAACTCAACTGGCACGCTTCCCTGGAACGTCGAAGGAAGATCGCCTGCACGGGATACACAGGGAACTTCGACCTCGATTTCCAATGCCGGCCATTTCGTCGTGTCAAACAGACGTATTCGTTGCTGGATATGGCCCGGGATCACGAGCCTCTCGGAGATTTGACCGCCGTCTGGGCCAACGTCACGTTCAACTCAAGCGCTTCGCCGGACGGCGCCGGGTTTGATCTCCATTTCCGTCTGCGGGAGGAGGACGGGGCGTCCCCAGAAGCGGCGTTCCGCAGGGCCGTGGAGCGGTTCAACGCCGACGCGCGGCGGCCCCTCATCGCCCGCCGGCACAAGTCGATGCGCGTCACGCGCGTCGCTGCCGCGAGTACCCGTCAGAACGAGGGACACGGCGTCCCGATGGAAGTCCATGCGCTGGGCTGTTGGGGTCCAGAGACGTCGGCAATGGTCCCCGTCATTCAGCGCAGTGTCCGAGTCCCAGTCCTTTCCATGGCCACCGATCCTGCGCTGTCGGACAAAGGTCTTGTTCCCCTCGTTCGCCCGCCTGGTCCCCTCCGATGCCGAACAGGCGCCGGTTCTTGGCCTCCGCGTTTTTGTCCTCCGGGTGGACCCCAGTGACTACGGCCGGTGCTTGTCCGTGCAGACCCTCCGCCACATCGGCGAGCCCAAGCCGGTCACAACGCACGTCTTCTCGCCGGCGAGTGTGTCCCGGACGCTGAGGAGCCTGGGCTCCTCCCCGTGCCGAGTGGTGCTGGTCACCGCGGAAAGGCGACCTGAAAATTGCTCTGCGGGGGGGGGGGGGGGTGACATGGACGCCCGCCGAAGGAGGGGGGGGTTTGAGAAATGGGGTTCCGTGTCGGGCCCTTTGTTTTGTGTAAGAACGGATGTTGGCGCCGAAGGCGCAGGAACACAAATTTTGGCCCGAAAAAGTTTTTCCCACCAATAATTTCCGCCCCCCACATTTGAGTAGTCAAGATGATCAGCGCGACGCGGGTATCATTTTGAGCCATAGATGTTGGGTTGCCCCCCCCCCCCCCCCCGCCGGCACGGCAGGTCGGGCACCCCTGCCCTGAACCCCCCCCTCCCATCACGGCGGCCAAGGAGGGAGGGGGAGGGTTGGGAAAATGGGCTTCCGTGTCACCCCCCCCCCCCGCAGAGCAATTTTCTTCCCGCCAAAGGCAGGCGGCACGCGACCTAATTGAAGCGGCCATCCACCATCCCTCCGGGAACCTGCTGCCCGGGCGTCACGTGATGCTGTCGCATTGGGCCGCCTTTGCTGGTCTGGTACGGCTCCGCGCACGTCGGACTGTTTTGGAGCTTCCCAGAGACGGAACGGACCGGCGCGCTGACCCCTGGAGAGTGTGTTCGACGCCCACGCCGTCGACCAGCACGCCAAGCATTGAAGCAAAAGAATCCACTTTGGGTGTGTCTGTGTGTGTGTGGGGGGGGGGTGGGCTCTCATATTTTGAGCAGAGAAATTGGAAAAAACTTCGACGAATGCAGACCCAGTCATTGAAGATGCCCCACTAGGACTGTGGACCAAATCGGTGTAAGCTCCCATGGACGCGCTGCATGTTTATGCGTCGGCTGTGGAGGCGTTGATCCGAACCCGTCAGAAGGTGTACAGCAGCAAGAATCTGATGGAAAGTCTCAGTGAAGTCGAATTCAAAGGCCGAACAGGGGCTAATGCGTTTTGATGAGAACAACGACCGGATCAGCAATTACTATCTTCTGAACCTTGTGGGCCCTGGCGTGCGGCGGATCGTGGCCACAACCGTCACCCACGAGACACCCGTTCGGCGCTGGGGCAGCCGGGATCGGTGGCAGGCAGTAAAGCTGGTTGCAACAACACAAACACTGCACTGAGATTCGGAAATATTCGGAAATATTCGGAATGTTCGGAAATATTCGTTTCCGATTCAGTGGGAAACCCTGGCTGATCCATCTCCACCTCTCTTTCAGGGGTTGGCAAGGCGTGGTCATCGCCGCAACACTGCCCAGCTGATCGCAGGGACTGTGCAAATGAGACGTTGGTGCACGCCGGGAATCAAAGCACGTTCAGCAACACAATCAAGCTCCGACTCGCTTGGGCGATGCCCCCCCGCCGATACCACGCTTTTTTGTACAGTGACAGTGACGGTGACGCCCTTTCGCCTGTTGCCGGCCATTCAGGTGCTGCACGGGAATGGTCAGCAGCTGGAGTATGCGCAAGTGGGTCAAGCCATCCTCGAGCCCCAGTGTGCCGAACGGTGTCCCCGCAGCATTGGGCACCCAGGTCCTCAGTAATGCCTCGGGAAATGGCCTTATTTGACGGCCTGATGGCGTCCTACTGAGCCACACGCCGGACGCAGCACGTTCCTACTGAGTTCCGGTGGTGCCAGGGGGGGCGGATACTACTGAGTGGCCTATGGTATGGGGCCGATCGCGACTGAGAACCAGTTACCGGACGCGGGTGGCATGCCTCCTCATGGCCGATTAAAAAAAAAAAGCGGTTCCGGACGCCCCCCTCCCCTTGCCATACATCTCCGAAACACCCTCTTCAAGGGATTTCCGAGATGCCCCACGTACCCCGACCCACGGGACACTCCGTGGGCACAAACGCGGCAATGATGCCCGCGACTCTGCAAAACGCTCTGTGTCCGCGCGTGTCTCGTGTGGGGGTGGTGTGGGACCCTTCCTCAACAGCCCCCCCCCCCTCCCCCCGGTGGTGCTGAGGCTTGAGAGGCGCCAATTCTATGGGGTTCGTGGGAAGAATTATACCTTGACGTTCGCATCGCAGGACGTTGTTGAGAACCTGACCGCATGCATTCCAGGTGGCGTACTGCGATGAACGCTTCTTTGTGCTGAATTACACAAAGTGTGAGCTGTGCCCAGCCAGTGAAGGGGCGGTGTGCAACGGATCGGAAGTGCTGAGCGCACAGCCCAACTATTGGAGGGCTGGCTACTACGACGTACACGGGAAGTATCATCCAAATACTGCCCAACATAAGTTTCTGAGGTGTCCCACAGCTGCCTGTATGGGTGGGCCAGAGTCCAGCTGCTTAACGGGAACAGGACCCGTCTGTGCCACCTGCCATTCCCCTTATACGTTCAATGTCATGTTCTCGCGCTGCACGGCATGTGACATGCCCGTATTTGTGTACGTGTTGGTGCTGCTGGTTTGCGTTCTGGTCGTCAATCTGCTACTCGAACTCCTGGTCACACGATCCATGAAGTTTCTCAGGCACCCGGTGTCAGGGCACACTGTTCTGCTGCGGCTACTCATCCTTGACGTTCAGATCCTCAGCCTCATCTACGCCGCCATCTCGGAACCGGACGCCAACAGTCAGCCCAACTCGCTCAACGCCTTCGTGCATGTTTTCTTCCCTTTTGCCCAGATCTCAGCTGCCCTCGGATGCCTAACAGGCTGGTCAGCCTATGGGCACACGTACTTCCACATATGCCTTCCGCTTATCACAGTGATCCAGCTGCTGTTGTTTGACAGCTTGTTCTCAAGAATCTGCACCTCTCTGAAGCTCCGCAACGGGGGTCGCTTCAAGTTCAAGCTCAAAGAACTGTGTCGCCTGCTCTTCACCAGCAGGGCGTACAGGATGCTGCCTGAACGAGTGAGGACAAGTATCGACCAATGTCTCGGCGTCAGCGATACCATTGCAGCACTCACCCGGGACACGCGCTTCCAGCCAAAGGGCTTGGTGAGAGGCGCTGAAATCGTGCTGCCCCCGTGCAACGTCTGCACCCTCACGTTCGCCAAGTGGGGGTGCCTGGACTGCGGGGATACGCAACGGAGACCATGCTCTCCGCAGGGCTCCGACGCGGACTGGACCACTGAGGCCGGGTCCGCCTGCGATTCGCGCGGGCGCCTGCGTGTACTCTGCTCGTGGTGCAATCTGCACCTGCACCCGAAACACAACGACGAGCTGTCCGGGCACCGCAGAGCCCCGCTTCATTTCGCTGGGCAGTCCAAGGTGAAGGATGAGTCGGTCCCTTGGAGGCACAAGGTCAAGCTGATGATGTGGGAGGCATACCGTTTGGCCGGGATTCCCGCTGTGTACGGCAGGGGTGGATATAATAGTGACGACATTACCAAGGTGCGGGTGGGGGCTGGGGGGGGGCTGTTGAGCCAGGAGGCAGTGATGACGGAATGACGATTACAATTTGCTCCTTTGACAGCTTTTCCAGGCATAGATGATTCGGAGTTGCAAGCCATTTTGGGAAAATGTGTCAAAAAATGATTGCACTGTATGGACTGTCTTCATGGGATACACCAACCCCTGTGCAATCTATTGTCTTGTGTTCAGTGTTGGTGGATTGGCCCAGTAGTGCAATGGTATATGCGTAGGCAATGGATTCATCTGTCCTGCTCAGGCACTGTTTTTGGCCATTAGCCCTCTTATAAAACTGCTGGCAAAACTGCTAGTTCAGTCAAACGGGTGAATCGTAATCGTAATCGTAATCGTCATCGGGGGGGGAGGGGGGGGGGGGCTGGGTGGGGGGACCCCCCCCCCCACTAGATCCACCCCTGGTGTATGGGGCCCTGCAGGGGATCCTGAGCTGCACCCAAGAGTTCTGCGACGGGGCCGATCCAAACAGGTGTGCGCCGTACCTGACGCTGGACACTTCTTTGGCCTGCGAAGGGGGAGCGCTACACCACCGCTCTGCACCTCTCGATCACCGCGGTGGTCTTCTGGTCCTTCGTTGTCCCATGTGTGCCAGTGGCCATCGTTTTCAGACACAGAAAGTGCCTGCACCAGGAGCGCACACTGGAGAAGTGGGGCTGGCTGTACACCAGCTACAACTGGTACGCTGCCAACTCGGAACTGGTCATCCAATTGCGCCGGTACCTCTTCGTGTTCCTTGTCTCCTATCTGAATAACGACCTACAGCGTCTCTTGGCGGCGTTGGTGATGGTCAGCACTGGGTTCTCAGGCCTGGAGCTCGTGAAGCGCGCTCATGCAGAGCCGATGGCGAGCTATTTCGACACCGTCGCAAGCATGGCCATCGCCATGACATGTGCCGTGTTGATCCTTCTGGAACACCCCTCAGGCTCGTATGTTGTGATGACCATCTGAACCATCAATGGTGTTGCTCTGATGGTCCTCCTCTATAATTTTTTGTACGGGGAATGGTGCTACGTAAAGCAATTAAACGAAATAGTCCAAAGCCTTGAGGAGCAACGTTCTGCATGTCCTGGCAGGCGTCTCACCGCCAACATGAATTCGCTGCTTCGGTTTGGGTCTCCTGTCCCCCTGCAGCTCTGATGTCTGTATTGTGTCTGTGCCGAGGCGCTCTGTCAGGCGTCTGCCCCCAGTGGCTCTGCAATGAGCGGTCAATTTGGAGACCGACGAACAGCCTCAGGGAAACAACCCATTTTTGAATGCTCCCAGTCCGTTGCACGGGCCAGCAAAGCATGCAACCCGCGGAGGTGACTCTGACTTTTCGTGCCTGGCCTGCAGTTCCCTCCAGCTGGAAGCGCGCCCTCTCCCGATCACCAGTGGACCCACTGTGGTCACAGGCACCACGGGAACTGCCACAGCCGATGACCTGCAGCCAATGTGCTTGGATGACCCCCTAGCCTCTGCCACCAATCCTGCTGCTGTGCCACCACAATAGCCCTCCATGCCCGAGGAGAACTGGGAAGTCCCGCTCACTGGGAACCCCACTAGAATTGACGCTGCCCACCTTTCTGGAGACTCAGTGCAAAACGACAGCTACAAAGGACCGATGGTGCCCCTGGAAAGTGTGTTGCAGAGCAACACACCACCAAAGTGTGTTGCACAGCAACACACACCCAATTCTCCCGCCCTAACTAACTAACTAACTAACTAACTAACTAACTAACCAACTAACCAACTAACTAACTAACTAACTAACTAACCAACTAACTAACTAACCAACTAACTAACTATGCTCTGTCTCTCTCTCTCTCTCTCTCTCTCTCTCTCTCTCTCTCTTTATGAGCCATCTTTGGATGGCAATCAATGAACGCATTAGTACTCTATCTTGCAACTGACCCAAACTGTGTGTGTGCGTGTGTGTAGGCTACTCTGACAAAATAGTTGCACTGCGAGCACTGTGCGAAGTGTGTGTGGTTTCACGCAGACCGTCTCTGTGGAGCTTCCAGTTGGTAACTGGTTATGTACTGCTCCTCGGCATTCCTGGACTCACCACCCAACAAAGTCAATGACCCTCGGGTAGCATGAAGGCAGTGTGTATATGCCAAAGCTGCTGCGTAGATGACTGTACGCTTTGGGCTCCAGCGATGTAATTTGGGGCAGAGTGCCTGAGGCTGACTGCATCAATCATCGTCAGGACTGCCTGCTACGGTTGTTTGTTGGGCTTGGCCCCCTTCTGCGCATTTCGACTGTGATGATGTGCATGGCGCCCATACTTGAGTGCTATGGGTTGTGTACACAGCCTCATACATCCACAAACAATCATCCGGTTGCAGTGTGACCGATTGTGCACACAACAAGAGCCTCAGACACTTTCACTACAATCACGGATACGAGACACAATGCTCCAAACAGAAACAAGGAGACAGTTGTTGTAGGGTCTAGTTCTTCCAGCCCTGACTCCAGGCATCTGCTGCTCCAGTGCCTGGGGCCATGCATTGGTATGGCAGGCAACGCGGAAGGCGTTCATGTACATGTACGCGTGTTCTTTGAGGTGGTACAGGGTTTCGCCCCTTTCTCTATCTTGCACACTTTTCCATGCATGCAGGTGGCAGTCTGCTGCCACGGAGATGCTTACCGCAGTGGACACCAATGGCCAGTCTGGTTTCGGACCTCAAGTCACAGCTAAGAGCGGGGGAGCCAGCGCGGGGGAGCCAGCGAGGGAGAGCCACGCGAGAGGACGATGTCAGAGAAGGGCCCTGGAAGTTCATGAAGGTCTAGGTCTAAGTGTAGTTCATGGGGCTGCCCCACATCCCTTAGAGAACAGGCCCATGGCCTACCCTTTGTCTGGGCGGTTAAAAAAGGGAAAGGCTGTACTCCACTTCGCAGCGTAGGTCAAGGAGAAAACAAATTGGTCACTCGCCCTCAACAACTCGTCAACAACTGCCAGCGGCTCTGGAGTGCATGGCAACTGCTCAGAAGGGCTCGTTGCATGGCAACCGCTGTTCCCAGCAATGGCCGGTGGCCCACGGTCGCTGTCACTCCACCGCCGGCCGCCCCCCCTCCCACCCCCTCGGCTGTGCGGCAAATCAAAAACAGGAATGGGCCCTGGGACATCCCCCTGGATCGTTGGAGGACAGCTCAAGCTTTGCAGTTTGGGCGCACTGTGTGTGTGGTTGCCGCTGGATTCCGGTGTACGCTGAGCGTGTGCGAGGCGCACGACAGCGAATTCCTCTGGACCAGACCTCATTTCCCAAGGACTAGGTACGTAGTGGTGGGGTGCAACATGATTGTGCACCCCTGGAACACATGACTCTCTTGTGTGTGCGATTGCCCCCCCCCCCGCCCCCCCTAGTCGCATCAGCAACTTCCCTCTGCCAGTCGGGCTGAGAGGAGGGCTCCCCTGAAGAACGTGCAGATGAAGATGGCCAGTTTCCTCCGCCCCCCCCATCCCCCGCATGACCCAATGCCTGTACCCAAGTCCCAGGCTTACAAATGTGGTGTAGCGGCCCCGTCAGCTGCTCCAGAGCAGGCGTCTCACCGCCAACATCAATTCGCTGCTTCGGTTCGGCTCTCCTCTTCCCCTGCAGCACTTCACCCCCACTTCACCACCACTTTACCACCACTTCACCACCACTTCAGCCCCACTTCACCACCACTTCACCACCCCTTCACCACCACCACTTCAGCCCCACATCACCACCACTTCACCACCACTTTACCACCACTTCACCACCACTTCAGCCCCACTTCACCACCCCTTCACCACCACCACTTCACCACCACTTCACCACCACTTCAGCCCCACATGACCCCCACTTTACCACCACTTCACCACCACTTCACCACCACTTCACCACCACTTCACCACCACTTCACCACCACTTCACCACCACTTCACCACCACTTCACAGCTACTTCGCCACCACTTCACCACCCCTTCACCGCCACCACTTCACCACCCCTTCACCCCCCCTTCACCGCCACCACTTCACCACCACTTCAACACCACTTCACCACGGCAGCCACCACTGGGGCCCGTGCGGGGAGGGCACGTGGGGCTCACGCACACGGAAACACAGAGAGGCAGGTTGTGGACGGCCTGAGGACGGAGGTGTGTGGGCTGCGAAAACGGTCAAACGACCCCACAACAACCAACACAACCTCAATATGCCAACTACTGGGCGCCGCTGATGCGCAAACGGCACATCCCGCCACATTCAGCACAGCCCCGGCACACCAACCACTGGGCTCCGCGAACGCGGAAACGACACCAGCAGGAGCACCGGCCGCAGCGGCCGACAGAAAGCAGTGACCCGATGCAACATGCGGAGGGAAGAACGGGTGACTGTCCAGGGCCCCGTAAAGGAGCAACAACGCGACGGAATGTCACACAGGGGGTCGTCTCGTTGCTCCCATGTGCTGTGGTTGCTTGTCGGAGGGCGAGAGCGGGACTGTTGTCCCCCTGCCCACGGGTGCTGCCTCTGCCCCTGTGGCGTTCACTTGTGCCGGTGCGCGCAACGGGCCTCAGTCAAAGTCTTTCCCAGGGCAGTGAGGCATGCAAACTGCAGAGTTGCGTGGAGGGTGCTCTGCACCGATGTTGATCTTGTGAGAGGTCGATGCCACGCGGCACAGCCCGTGGGGTCCCCACTGCGTATCCGCCCGGAGGTAGCGTCGCCGGCCTCGCGGAGTCTTGTCCTGACAAGGGCTTGCGATCAGACACAAGGGCAAGAAAACGCTAGCTGGCCAAGACGTCCGGCTCAGGGCTCGCTCTTTGGGGGTCCAGCCCCCCCCCCTCCCCGAATGGTGCTGAGTTTCTAGAGGCGCTGAAGAAAACTCTTGGTCAGAACGAGCAGCCAGCCCCAGGGGATGGTATCCTTGGATTTGTGGCGTTTGCAGTACGGGTTTGAGGGGGCTGAGAATCTGTACGACTGTGCTTAGTTTTTGATCGGAGTTGGCTGGAAGCAACAAATTCTCGCATGGCGGTGGGCTTGAGCAAATGAGCCCAGACTGGTTATGATTGGCTCACATCTCAACTATATATGCATCTCAATTATATATCAACAAACTGATCCAGATTGACCCCAAGTGATCCGAATTGCTTTGATGCATCGTATCAAAATTCTTATCCGTGGCGGATTACTGGAACAGTATTGGTTGGAAGCTTCCTCCGCATGCAAGCGGGCGAAGGCAAATTGCAGATTCAGCAGCGACGATTCACAAATGCAACACAGGGCCAGAGCATGGGGCACCGGGTTTTCACTTCCGGAGGGAGGGGGTCGATAGAGCCCCCAAAAACTGGTGGGGGGCGGTTGGGAAAAGGGCTCAATTGACAGACACCATTATCACTATTGAAAAGAAGCTTAGGAGCCACTGTTGGCAGGGGTTATGCACTTCTGATTTTGTCCCCTTGTTGGGGACCCCCCAGCTCATGTGGTTCTAATGATAGGCCATGGTGGGGCACTACATACATGTGTAGCCGGAATTAACCTGGGGCTTTGTGTCGTTAAACACAAATACCACCGTCACTGCAACCACACACGTCCCCGCGTCGGTTTTGGGGATTCCCGTCAATTGAGCCTTTGGGGGGGGGGGGGGGTCCAGCCAGAGGGCTCTATCAACCCCCCCCGCCCCCGGAAGTGAAAGCTTGCCAAGCCCATTCCCAGGTGTTAGCCATAGTGCAAGGGTGTGCAGCCGCCAAACCGCTGGCGGGGAAAGTTCGCCTGGCGGTGGCGGGGAAAGTTCCCATAATTCTTAAAGGCTATAGTGGGCTTGTCCAACGGCTGCTAGTTATCCCGTCACATTGGTGGAATTATGGAGAATTTTGGAGGAATTACGGTGAAATAATGAATTTGGGGTGTCATTTTTTGTGTTGCTGATCGTTGTTTTTTGTCGTCGTATGGCTTTTTGCTTCCACAGACATGTCAGGCTTTCATCTTCACAATACTGCTTTTTATGTGTGACTCACCTACGTATACAAGGCAACCAAAGAATACATCACGAATCAACAGCAAGCCCCCAGGCATCAAGAACCAGCCACGGTAATTAATAGCCACCCGGCAAGACTCAAAAGCAAGCCATCGGGAACGAACAGCGACCCATCAAGAATCAACACCAAGCCATAATTCCTCCGCCATAATTTTCCATAATTGCTCCATGACTCTCCCATAATTCTCCATAATTTTCCCATAATTCCACCCAAATTCCCCATAATTTCACCCAAGTTTCCCATAATTGCCCCATAATTCCCCATAGTTCCCCCATAATTTCCCATGATTCTCCATAATTCTCCATAGTTCCCCATAATTCCCATATTTCCAATCGTTTGGCGGGGAGCCGTTGTCTGACGCTGGCGGGCGCACAACCGTGATAGTGGTCTGCAAGTGTGGGGAACTAATCCTCCACGTTTGCAGGGGTAGACCGGTTATCCCCCTGTGGAGTTGTCCACATGTTTGTTCGGTCCCACACCCTGCCATGGGGCCCTGCATCAGTTGTGTATTTGTGGTGAGGGGCTGGCCTGGTCGGGCTTGTCAAGGCTGGGCTGGGCTGGGGTGGGCAAGGAGAGGCCGGCCCAGGTGGAGGATGGGCAGGGTGTTGTTGGGGGACACCTTTGAAGAGGCGGTGCCCTGAAGAGGACACAGCCAGGGGGGGGGGGGTACAATGAGTGTGTCAACAGCATTTTGTCCTATCAAACCACCTGCAGTGGGGTTTAAACCCCGCCCCGAACAAGAGGATGCACATTTTTTTGCGTCTTCTTATTTGGTGTGTCTTCCTTTTTTGACACCCCCCTTTTTTGTCCCGCAAAATTGCTTTGTTTTGCGCCTGTGTTACTACTTTTGAATATGTTCGATGCCACTTGAGAGACATCATGGAAACATCTGATGCTTTTGTTGTTGATATTGAAGAAGCACGGCAACATGTTGAACTTGACTTTTGGGAACCAAACACAGACAAGGAAGAGCCTGAGCCTGAGCATGAATGAGGCCTAGCTCTAGTGATGAATTTGGAGATGAGGATGACGGAATAGACCCTGTGGACGAATCATGTGTTGTTCTTGATGCTGTTCATGATGCTAAGACGCATTGTACTGATGGTTCCAATGTTGCTAATGCTGATGATGCTGCTGACGATGATGAAGTTGCTGTTGAGGCTACTAATAGTCATATTGCGGAACAACCAACTGTTGCAGATGTCCGGTTTCAAGCGACAAGACCATTGTTTAACAGAGGAAAGGGTGTGGTGGGTAGTGTCGCAGTTGTGGTGCGGGAAATCTGGTGAGTCTATAGCCACCACCGTCTGTCTTCGAGGTGGCGGCAATACAATTTCGAATGCCAAGTGTTTGGCTGCTTGTGCACACTAACCATATAAGAGAGCCCATTTTAGGTGTGCGAGACCCAAGAGGGGTTGAAAGAGCCCATTCTGGGACGTGTCAAATTCCGATGACCATGATGCCATCCCAAGATCAAAAATGGGGGAGCACATTGTGCGTTGTGCGTGCTGCGCCAGAAGTGGGTTGTTTTCTAAGATTAGTAAGAGGCGCTCTCTGGGCAGTGCAACTATTTTGGTGTCTAGCCATACTGAAGACCCATACTTTGTTATACTAGGAGCATCATTGTTGCTCTGTAGCGTAGGTTTTGATGCTTCTTCCACACTGCGGGTATGGCTTTTTTGGATTTTCACCCATTTTCACCCATTTCTACCGCTTTTCACAATTTTTTGCTCGTCGTTACCATGGCTTCCCAAATTTTGGTGTGGCGCTTTGAGTTGGGGTGATGGACTCCCACACTTTTGTTTGGCCCTTTGAGTTGCGGTGATGAAGGCAGGAATGGGAGTTCAACGATGAGGAGGTAGCGGCGCCGGACTTTGAGCATGCTGCTATCCGTAATGAAGTGGAAGAAACTTCCGCTGACAAGAAAGGCGAAGGAATGGCTAAGGAAGACTTTTACTTGGTGAAGTTAGTACTCTGCCATTGCTGCTGTCAAGGTTGGCACTTTCTTACCTCCAATAAGCGTATGGCATTGGTGAGGCCACATGGGAGCGGTGCTCAGCATGTCTTTCACCCGATGGGCATTTGAACTCTGTTGCAGTTGATTACGTGTCCCAAAAAAACCTAGCTGAATCGCTTAGGCTAGCTGAGTTGCATGCAAAGAAAGCCTCAAGATTGGCGCCATTTGAAAGCCTCCCCCTCGAGACTCACTGTCTTCTCCTTTTATGTCTTTGACGTATGGTGGGTTGTGGTAAGTATTGGGCTCTGTGTGTAGGGGCACACTATGGGCATTCCGCATTTTGCATGATGTCTGGTCTGAAGAGAGGGTAGGTTGCATTGGTCTTCAACTAGGCTTGTTTGGGTGACCTAAAGTTAGGTGTGTTTGGTAGATGCGTGGCACAGGTAGGGGTTGTTCTGCAAGAACCTAGAATGCTTCAGAAACCCCAGGTTGGCGTCACTATCTGTCTTATCCACATTGTGCTGTACATTTTTTTAATGGTAGCCTGAAGCGCGGCGAGGCGTGGTTTGGCGGAACTCCTCGCAGTGCCTCTGTCGCGCGACAACCTCAAGAATTGGGTGCACCAATTGCAAGCCGCCGCCGATGTGGTCCGTGGCTGCTTCGTGCGCATCCTTGTGGACGGCAACGCTAACTGCTGCAAGTACCACATGGCTTGCATCGACGACATCTCCGCCATCCCGAGCGCCCACTCCTTCGGGCGCGTCACTACCAACAACCAACTGTCTAGCCTTGACTTCCGGCACTTCAGCGCCTCCACCCACATGAACACCATCTCCAAGTTCCTCATCTTCCGGACCGAGCTCGACGAATGGCTCCACGGCCGCAAACTTAGCCTGGAGGACTTCGAAGAGTCCCGAGACCGCACGCAGGCCCGGCGCGCCAAGTGGCGGACAAACAACGCGGCACAGCGCAGCGACAGGACAATGGTCGACGGGATAGCTAGTGACGGTAGCAGATGCGAGTCCGTTTCATGCCTCGCCACCGAGATGCACCAGGATACAATCAAGCCGCTTCGGGACGAGCAACTGTGTCACAGTTACGAAAAGCAGAACAGCTCACAGGTCGACATGGACACGCGGCTACAGAACCTTCAAAAGCCCGAAGGCGGCCCTGCGGTCAGCCGAGGAAAAGGTGCGGACGCAACGCACAAAATACTTTGACCTCATGTAGGTCGCTTTACACAGGATGGTATCTCTTCATAGCTATGCCAACAAAGAGATATCCATCTTTCTTGAAGACCTAAACCCCCTCCCCGTTTACAACGACCCTCCCCACTAGAACGACCACCCCGTATACAACGACCCCCCGTCTGTCCCGGAGCATGCCAACCAAATGAACCGATCCCTTCTCAGACCCAAACCCCAGGCAAAGAGTGATACACATGGATAGGTGGATAGGAAATGGACTTCCAATTCAAACTGCAGTGCTCAACAGCTGCTGAGGCTCATGGACAAGTGCATAGGCAATGGCCTTCGATAGAAAGTGCACTGCTCAACAGGTGCAGACACACATGGACAGGTGCACAGGCAATGGTGCACAGGCACAGATGCTAACGCAAAGAAGAGGTAATGGGCAGTTGCTTTGGTGCAGCCTTGGGTTTTGGCTTCGGTTTGGCCTCTGCATCAGGTCAGTGCTGCGAGTGTTATAAATTAAGCCAAACTGCACGATGGTGTGTTAGATATGCATTCATAGCAGAAGCCACTTCATCACCTTTCAGCATGCAAACACGCTTAGCCTTACGAGCATTCTCTGTGGGATTGTTGGGAAAGTGTAGGCCTGCCCTCTGCCCTGCTCACAATGGCACATGCATGACAAATAGAACGACCCCTCCCTAATTACAACGACACCCGGGAAATTTTGCACGACTGGGTCATTCTAAATGGGGGGGGGGGGTTTTAGGGGTTCACACTTTTGGCTCCGAGATACCTAGTAACCTCCACAACATCAACCTACTACCAAGATACTTAAGCATACGTCAGTAGGCCATGTGAGTACCCAATCCGCCAACTTTGCACAAATGGCGTCCTAATTCGATATACATACCATCCGTAGCATTTGACACACACTGAACTCAAGTGTTCTATGTATACTAGCGGTGGTGGCTTGAAACGAGAACAAGCCTGCTAGTTGTATTTTGGTTGTCATCACTGCTTGTTTGTATGTTGAGGCAAGAGTTTGAATCATCAAGTATCATTTTTCTAACACAAAACTTTTTCACACATCCGAAAAACATTTTGTGTTGAAATTATTTTTATTGTTCAAGACAAGGCTGAGTGCATGTCGACATCGCTAGTCGAGCTCGAAAAGTGCTTGGTTGCTTCGTGCTTACCCACTTTACGAAGTGGTGTCAGCGTGTGCACGTGGTTGTGCGCGTCAGCCTCCATGCGGATAGACACATCAATGGAGAAGCAGCAAGAGCAGAGTGTACAAGAATGTGTCGTTTAAACAAGCGGAGGGGGGCTCCACGAGAATGGGAAGGGCAGTGTGCGGGCTGTGATCGCCTCCGAAGGGTATCTGTTGGACGACGAATTGAGATTGCACGATACGCACGTGCATGATCACGTATTTATAACAAAGAAAGATGAGCATGTTGAGGAAATTTCAATGAAGCAATGATACATGATATGTTGCGGAGGGTGTGGAAAAGTAAGGTTAAATGAATCCCTCGTCTTTCGTGCTTGGTGTGGCTTTTCCTTTGCTGGTGCGAAGCACCATCAAAAGAAAAGCCTTATTACGTTTTTAGCCATTTTCGGATCACTTTTCTATGTTCGGAAACGGAGCCGGGCGGTGACAAACAAACGCAAAAACACTCCTTTGCCTTATGTTTAAGCTAGCAGCGCAAGGACAGGGAGGGTGCATTGGGCAAGATTAGCGATACAGGGTGCAAATAGCATAAAATTGACATATTCATAACTCGGGCCTATTGTATCGGATTTTGACGAAATCAAGGGCAATTTTGGTCAATTTGGGTGTGTTCTTTCCATTTTTGAGCTTAAAGAGGCGGCTGAGGGCGCTGAAAACCGTCAAATCGAAAAGCGGTGCTTAAACAAATCGACGGCGGTTTCTCGATTGGACAGCAACACGAGGCTTTTAGAATCATTTATAAATCTGGTCTTAGATCGAAATTTAGTGCATTGTAGCCCGATTTCACTTTGGACAGTCAAAATGAAAGATCGCAAATGCCGGCGACTGCAAAATGCACGCGTGCACAGCAAATAAATAATATGTCAAATAGATTTCTTGAGATTTGGGGCCTGTGGCTTATATATAGTGTTGTCTGGTACCTCCACTTTGCTATTGCACCTTTAGATCGCATCCCTAGCTTATATGGAATTAGTGGATGCTGGTAAAGAAGTTAAAACCTTGTAAAGGTCCTAACTTTGCAAAACAGCCATGATCAATCAAAACAAATATGACGGCGCGAATCAGCTCTTTGAGGCGGTCATTTAGAGGGGCTGCATCGTACACTTTTGGGATATGTTTCGTTTCGGCGCGCGGATTGTATATAATGGCATAAGGACTGCTTTTAGAGGGGGGCGGGGCCCCATTCCCCGGCCCCCCAATTAAAAGCCCCCCATGGCGGGGGAGGTGAACAAGCCTTGTGACGATTAAAGTAACTTACAACGGATTGGGTTGTATCTCTTTTACAGATCACCTAGGGCACACAGCGGCACACAAAGATGGGCCTAGGTACATGGTTGTGTGTTGTGTCTCTACAGGTTTTTGAGGTCAACTTCAGCCACCTTGGTCTCGGTCAATGTATGTTGTGATGCTAAAAGTGCGGAATTGCATTCCAAGCCACGCCGAGGTATCTCGGCCTTTACCACGTAACTCCCATTGGAATCTTTTTTGTTGCCCGTGGCCAGCAGGCCCCTAGTCATGACAAAACCGGCTTAATGATGACAACGGGGTTAACAATGGCATTTTTGAACGGATTGATGTACGCCAAGTGCGCAGCCCGCCTCCTGTTTTTGATGTGCTATCTAAAAAGGATACCCATTGAGATTGAAAACATCAACGGCAGTGCACTTCAGGCCTGTGGCGACAAAAAATCACTGGTTGCTTGGCAAAAGTGGCGGGAAAGTAGCTTTTTTTGTCGTTTTTCTAACATTTTCCCCAGGGCCAGCCCCCTGCATCATTCGTTGTTTTTTTAGACACGTAAAGCAAATTGGATGTTTGTTTGTAAACACGATGCAAAATGGATCGCTATGCGAGCCTCTGCGACAACAAAAGGTGCTTTTCTTTTTGCGCCAAAATTGGAATAAAACCTATAACTTGTAGTATATTGCGAACATGTTTTGGTCTCCTCTTATTTTTCCAGTGTGTAATCCAAAATCAGTAAAATTGTATTACATCAAACGTGCATGACCACAAGTTTTATAGCATTTAGTCCATTGCAGCCTTAAGCAGATGAACATACACCAAAGCACCCTCACTTACTAAAAATACCTGCATGCGACAATTTCCATTGGCACCATTCAAAAGATGTGACGGCACCACAAAAAGTTGTGACGCACCTTGGGGCTGGTTGGCGTTCTTTGGCTTGGTTGGGATTTGGTCCATGCTGCCAATTGGGATGGCTTGGGGTAGATTGCGGTCAGTTGAATCCAACATGGCTCAAATGGCCCCATACCATAGAAATGCACAACCTGCCACAATCCACCATACCATGCCCCTAAGTATCTCAAACCAACCCTATCGGTGAAAGCATCCAAGACCCCGCATCATACCACCAACCACTTGAGCATCCTCCAGGTACTTCAAAGCGGCCTACCTTAATGAAGCCTAGAGCATTGGGCCCCAAACCATCCCTGACCGCAGCAATATGATACACAGCTCCACAGAAATGCAAGCCATCGTAACCTCACCCCATGCAATCAGCCCTAATATGTACACATCAATACCATCATTTAGGCTCATTAACGTCGTCACATTGCTACATTTCTTCATACATTGTTCTGTCTTTTAGTATGCATGTTCAGGTAGCTTGTCTTCCTCCCTTTATTATCCATCCATGTGATCGGAGACAGATTTCAAAGAGACTATTCACATTGATAAAAAAGGGGGGTGCCGTACTGCACCACCCGTGAGGAACCTTGTGTGCCAGCATTGAGATGTAAAATAAGAATGCCTAAAAAGAAACCAGTCAAATATTTCAATCCACTAGCATGCATTTAATTCTTCTTTTACCAGGACATCTACACCTCAGGGCCCCCTTGTCGAAGAATTGGACGGCAAAATCACGCATCACACATCCACAGGAACAGATTGGAGGTTGATTTTTCAAACATTGACGATTTTGTGTACATCTGTGCAAATTGTGCCTTTGCAAATCTATCAAGCACCAAACCACATACTTTGTACCCTGCCTTAGAAAAACACACCTTCACTTTGCATTTTTCATAAGTTACACAGTAAGTTTCCTAAGAATAAGAACACTTTGTTGGACAATTTTCGAAGCACTGGGACGGCCAAGTTTATCAGTCACACTGGGATCTCTTTTCCCCTTCTCTATAAAACTTTCCAGCACACAAGCACAGATTATGGGGGTGATTTTGGCTCAAGCTGCCCATTGTATTTTATTCAGTGTAGGCAGATGCTTCACCCAAAAAAAATGCATGTGGTTGAACGTTTACTTTTGACTCTCCATTAACACTCCTGGTGGAAAAATCTGTGCCACGTGGAAATGGTATTGCAGGATTCCAGCAACCTTGATTTATACCAACATGTGGGCTGGAATTACACCTTGTCACGTCCGCAGTCGGTTGGGCCCCGCAACCGCATGAAAAAGTACTCCCCGCTGGCTTGTGGACAAGGGGTCGCCTCAAGGTTCATGGGCAACAACACCTCAGAAATATGGTGGTTTCGATGTTTCCAAGCTGTATGCTCCATGATGCAAAAAAAGATAAAATCATGGCACATTGGCGTGGTCACTTGGGAAGGATTTGCAGCACTTCAGGGCGCCTGCGTGTTTTCATGTGAAACGGAGCCCGGGAAACGCCCTGGTGCGAGCAACAACTGACAGTTCCAGAGTGGTTACGCTCAATGTGCACTAGCCCCGTCAACCTATTCATCATCTCCCTCATCCTGGTCGTGAATGTTGAAGTATCTCAATTCGTAGGTGGTCTTGTCAACGGCAACCACACGCAACCAGTCACGAAGGGTCTTCTTCTTCAAGTACTTCTTGGTCAGGTACTTCAGATACCTGATCAGAGCGCAAAGCGGTTACGGCAAACAAATTAGGATGGAACGATTGCGTTTTGGCACACAATGGATGCTGAGATGAAATATGAACATGCGATGCTGGTGCACACCTCTTGGAGAACGCGATGTAGACCCGAACCAGGACATTGTTATCGTCCAAACTGACCTTGACATTATCTCTCAGAGAACCGGTTCTGCCTCTCACCTTGATCCGCTCCAACAAATATTGTTGCTGCAGAAATTATGACGATGGAAAATTCTGTATCAGACCACAATAACCGGCGGTAGTAGTATGAAAGCGAAACATACGAAGCCCTTCAGCAGGTCGGCATCAAAAATGCTGTCCGCAGCAGGGATGCTGCAGTCGATTTTGTAAGTCACAGCGGGTCCCTTCTTGGCATTGCTTCCCTTCTCTGCAGAGAACATATTACATTACGAGTGTTGCATTAATCAATGGTATCATCGCTGGTGTTGGGGAGTGAACAAACCCTTCCTGCCCAGAATGCTGGTCTTTACGGTCGTGGAGCCCTTGGTGACAGACCCCTTCGACACTCCCTTCGCTTTCTTGGCTGAAGAGCCTTTCTTTGTGGTGGACGACCGAGCCATTGGCGAACCACTGATTCCTGGGGCGCTTCCGAGTGTCGCACGCGCGTATCGCTCTCTTGCGATAAATTTCCAAATTTCCAAATTTTCAATGGAGAAAAACACAAAGAACACACAGTCGATCGGAATTTGGGTCAGGATTGGTTTCAATTATTCATTCGACAGACTTCTGCTGTATGAGCATCATCTCATAGCGTTTTACTGGTTGAATGCCAACGTTATGGTGCACTCACGAATCTTTTGGGGCCCTTGATGCGTGGTGGAAGAGCTTTTCGGCTTCACTACGCTAGGTGAGCAATCGAAGTGGTTTGGAGGGAGGGGGCAAAGGGTCTTGTGTTGTTGTGCCGGCCGTTTGGGTGGGCCAGCATTCATCTCCGGCGGTTGAAACGCTTTCCCATTGCCATAATTGGTAGCGTTCTCTTTTTGTTTGCTTGTGTGCTTATGTGGCGTCAAGAGAAAAACTACGGTTTGGGATGGAAACCGAAAACCATGAACTTTTATGAGCGGAGATGCGACTCGGCATCAAGCCGCTTTTGACGGTACTCCCCCGGAATCGGCTTCGTACTCCGCTTTGTCTCCTCTACTTCCCCCTAAACGTTGAGTGGGCATAGGAGTTCGACGCGTGATCTAGCTCAGCCCTACAGTATCATCATCCAAATCATGTCTCCGGGTGGATTTGCCCCTACGGGCACAGAAGTTCCGAGGCGTTGTTCCGCCACAGTTGGTCGTGAGAGTTTGCACGGACATGTCCATCTAGCTCCCAAGACTCAAATGGACTACCATTCAAACTTGCATTTGCGAGCACGTTCGCAAATCCATACACAAATAGACATAGACATATTGCATCAAAGTCTGTTGGAGCAAGCGTGTCCCAATGTGTGCAACATCGACAACGCTTTGCAACGTCATAAACAAGGTGTTTTGATTGCGTTGAGCATATGTCTGCGGTTTGCATAAATGGTGGAACCTCGCTCGTCGCTTTGCACATGAAATAGTTCACGTAGACATCTATGTTGCTATTTCACGGCTTAACTCATCTGGAGCATGTGAAGGCGTTCCGGGTTTGCCCCCTTCACAAGCATACAAAACGGAGGTTGTGGTGGTCCACAACTCACCACTATTCTCCTCTCCACCTCAACATAGCGTACGAAGGTGCGCAATTGCAAAGACACGAGAGAGCCGTACAATTGTGCCGTGCAATTGAAGTTGGTCATGCTTGTGCCATCAATAAATCCGGGATTGCCGATGAAGGTGAGTCCGACAAAATTGTGAGGCCCGTTGTTTCATGGGGCATACCACTCGCTCTTCTTCGTTGCTCCGCATTGAGTTTCACACGCATCAGTTAAGACCAGAGAAAATTGGTATGAGGAGGCGCGATGGGACCAACTGGCACGATAGTTCAGAATTCAGAGGCCACAAAAGAAGCTTCTAAGAGACAAACCGAAAAATGTTCATTTTGGATTATTTGGATTGAATAAGCAAACCGGCTAAGCATTATTGAACGCCACGAGCCACAAGGCTATGTTGGGTTCCGGCCCAAGGGAGGTTTGGTACGGAACGGGTTGGGGGTTCGCGGGCGGTGTCAACCGTTCCACAATGGAGGGGGGGCGGTCCTATTCCCATGAACTGCTCCGTTCTTTTTTGGAACGGACCTAGAGCCATTCCGGGGCGGTTTGTCCAAGAACTTTCATGTCTCCTTGCCTTCCCTTTGCATGCACGTCACACCACATCACAAGGTGCACTTTGAACAATTTTTTGATTCAAAAAGCTGTATAGGTTACTAATTTCCTTTTCCTTGTGCATTCAAATTACCGGCTGGCGTTGTGTAAATTTTTTGGTAAGAAGTCTACATCGTCCAATGGCTTATCGTTTGGTTTGCTTTTGCGTTGCGCGGTAATGCTTATCAGTTGATTACACTAGTCGTTGTTGACACGGATGTGGTAGCTTCGTACAAGTAGAGCAAAACATCTACTGCCGCCGTCTCGTCATGCAGTACCTCCCGGTGCCGTGCAAACAAACTCGTCCATCATATGACATTCAAAACATACCCTGCGGGATCCTCCCCGTGCCGTGCAGACTAACTTGTCCATCATGCGACATTCTACACATACCATGGGAGATGTAAGGACATTCTATGGGTTCGCATTTTTTGTTCGCCCTATTTCAACAACAGCGGGATTCTAGCCTTTTCACCTGAATTGATGAGGTGTTGCATGCCATAGCGTTAGTTGGTTGCCTTTGCCATCGTGAGAACCGTTGTGTGTTTAGTAGACATAGAGGCACTGAGCCCCTTTCGCTAGCAGTAGCATAGACCGATGGCTTGGACAAGCCAAGGTCCATGAGCCTGTGCGTTTGCAAGAGAAGGGCTTCTTGGATTTGCGAGTGTCCGGCGGGGTGTTTGTCGGCATCGGGCAGAAACTTGATGCGGGAACCCTCCGAGTGCCTACTTTTGTTCGAGGGTTTTTGCACGCATCCTCTGCGCGAGGCTCTGCCTTATTGACTGCGGATCCACTGCCTTGTTTGCTTGCAATGCGTGTTGCGGTGGGGGACAAGCTGTCTGAAATGGGAGGAGGGAAGTTGGGAAATGGTTGTCCTACTGCAGTGCCCATGGCTTCCTTCCGGGGTGTTTGCCTTGCGTGCGGGCACATATACAACAACGCACCACAAGATGCTCCTTCCGGTTGCACGGAGTGCTGGAACAAGTCGGTGGTGGCTTGCTCCGACGCCTTTCAATCCTCCGGAGGTATGGCCATCCCCTTGAGGCAGAGGGTGGGAGATTGTGGTGCTTGCAGCACCATGGTTGCGTGAGTTTATGAACACACCCACATCCCGCTGAGCCCACAATTTGATACAGCCCCCGAACGTCGATGGGGGGGAGGGGGGGGCTCGGCTGTTGTGGGCGCCCACCTATTTGATACCCCTTGGGGATCAATTCACCCATATTATCCCCGTATCATGCCGTCAATCTTGTACCCCTTCCGCGCGTCCAATCATAGCCCCCGTGCATGTGCGATACATTGCACATTGCACATTGCACGCGGTTAATGAGAGAATGTTATTGGCTTGGACTGTAATGTCACATGAGACTCATGTTTCAGCTTCTACCTCCTCTTCGCAAGTCAAATCCTCCACACACAACCTCCACAATGCTCAACGACAATGGCAACGTTCTTGGCGGAGTGGTGTAGACAGAGAGGCCAGTGCAGTTGCGCGTGCGTGCGCACTGTGCGTGTCCGGTGAAACGCGTGCAAATCGTCGCAGGGCCCCGGGATGGCGCACGCCGCCACATCCTTCCGACACTGCGGTGGCACCGCCGGTTCCGTGCCGCAGAGACCCCCGGGCGACGCGTGCTGTCGGGTTGCCTCCGCTTCCGGGGGGTTGGTCTGCACAATCTATCGATATCTGTGGGGTGGTGCTTCTAGGGCTATTTCACACACGACGCGGTGCCCCTCTCTACGACTCCCCTTCATACGCTGGTACGAACGGCCCTGTACCTTGAATCCCACACCGATGGTGCGACACCATCCCCCACTTCCCATTTCTCCCATTTTCCCCATTTTCCCCATTTTTCCATAGCCGCCCAGGGTCTCGGGCACCTCCGGGTTCGGGTACTGGGCCTGTGGGAAGTAGTCCGGCCCAAACGTGGCACAAGCATCCGCCACTTTAGACATCATCCACAGAGGCCGAGCCAGCCTCCAACTGACTCCTGCATGCAAACGGGGCGGGTGTGATCCAGTGGCACATGGTATGGGCCAAGTCCTAACGAGACTCCGTCGTGTGCCAGACCGAGTCTGGTCCGGCCGTTCCCGGGACCACCTCAAAAGCGGCCTGAGGACATCGGTCGGATTCGGTCCATCGACGGTGCCACTTAACCGACGGCGGTTGGTCTTCACCGACGGCGGTTGGCACTCAACCAACGACGGTTGGCGCTTAACCGGAGGCGGTTGGCAGTGCGCGCGCCACGCCCGCGCGCGCCGCCAGTGCTCCGTCCCCAGTTGTGCTGTATTCCGCTCCTCCAGTGAAGTTGAGATCAAGAGGCCCAGATTTGATGCAAGTTGTTTGCTGCTTGTGCCGGCCCGCTCCAGGAGCATGCCACCAACAGGCGCAGGGCGTAGAAAAACTCGTGGGTCCGTGAGGCAGTAGGAACGGCCTGCGGACGCGCAATGGTTAGCCGTGGGACCGTGCTCGTCTCCGGAAAGTGCAGTTCGTGCACGCGCACGCGCGACGCTCGCAGTCTCTCCGTTGTGGCGCCCACCCTGCCCAAACGGCCGAGGTGCGGGGACGCTCTGTCTGCGATCTGGCGGCTGGGGCCAGCCTTGTCAAGTTGTGGTTCCCTCGGAAGGCTGCCGGTTTGTTGGTGGTTTTGGCCTTCAGGGCCGCCTTTCTGGACCACCCGCATTGCCCTCCGACTGCCATTGGCTACCCTCCACCCACTGTCATTCACCCGCCACCTCCCATGCAACACGTGTTGTGGTTGTTTTAATCCGGCGCCCCGGAAATGGGAGGGAGGGCAGAGTTTTGCTCATCAACTCAGCATCTCCGGGGTGAGGGGTGGTCTGACACAATAGGACCCCTGATAGGCCCCCTAATGGACCGCCCCCCCCCCCCTTCGGACCCCCCCTTAAGTGAATGGGCAAATTTTTCTCTGGGCCTTGGGCCAATCAACTCTGGTGCGTTCGGTGCAAGTCAGTTTAGGCCACAAAATTTCTTCGGCGCCTCTCACAACTCAGGGTCTCCTGAGGGGGGGGGTCCCCCCACAGCCCCCCCCCCCCCCCGGACCCCTTTGAGGGAAACTCTGGGGGAGTGTCTTGAACTGGCCAATCGAGGCCAATAACAGACTGTTTTCGTGGGGAAAAAAAAAGGCAATTTTTGGCCACAACCGCCGTCCGTTGCCCTCCAAGCCACTGGTCCCCCTTCAGCCTCTGGGCCGGCGTTGCCAGACGCCGGCGGGTCCCTCTTTTCCGTGGCCGTCCAGGGCCGCCCTGCCCAACCCCCCCCAGGGGTGCATTAGAGGGGGGGGAGGTACCCCCCCCCCCCTCCAGGGCCCCCAGCCTATGCCCAGCCACTGTCCCCCTGACGCCAAGCGCCAGCCTCAATGGCATTTGTAACCGACAGTAACCGCCCCCAACCGCTTTGGTAACCTCCTCCAACCGCCTACCTAACTGCTTCTGGGGCTGCCTGTGAGGTCCCTTCCCTTCTAATGCATCCCTGCCCCCGACGCCCTCCTCGCGACCGGCTGCCCTCCGCGTTGCAGGCGAGGGGACGCGCTACGACAAGGTGGGGGCCGACTGCGGCGTGGGGCTGGAGCGGTGGCTGAACGTGAACGCCGCCTGGCGCGAAACCCCCGGCGACGGGGAGGAGGGCCCCGCCGCTGCGCCCGCCCCCGACGTCCCCAACAGCGACAGCGATGCCTCCGCCGGCCCCAACGCCGGGCCCGGCGGCGCCGCGGGGGACGAGGCGGGGGGGCACAGCCCGACGGACTTCGGGGCGCTGCACAAGAAGAAGTGGGCGCAGATGAACCCCAACGACTTCGACGCGATCTTCGGGGTCGTGTGGAACGACGACGACCTGCCGGCCAGCACGCCGTTCCCCATCCCGCTGCCGCTGGTCGTGGAGACCTGCGTGATGAAGTGGGAGGAGGAGGATGACTAGTGGAGGGGGGGGGGGGGGGAGGTGCCACGCGGCGCGTCCATCAGCCTACAACCGCTGTCTTGCCCTCCAACCGCCGTCCGTTACCCTCCAACCGCCGTTGGTCACCCTCCAACCGCCGTCCGTTACCCTCCAAACGCCGTTGGTCACCCTCCAACCGCTGTCGGTTACGCTCCAACCGCCGTTGGTCACCCCTTAACCGCCGTCCGTTACCCTCCAACCGCCGTTGGTCACCCTCCAACCGCCGTCCGTTACCCTCCAACCGCCGTTGGTCACCCTCCAACCGCTGTCGGTTACGCTCCAACCGCCGTTGGTTACCCTCCAACAGCCATCGGTCACCCTCCAACCGCCGTCGGTTACCCTCCACAGCTGAGGCCTGGATCTCATGTCAAACTCTGCTCAGAATACGAGGCTTATCACTGGTTGCAGCAAACCAAATTGGGTACTGAGGTGGAGGTGGGGGGGGGGGATGAGGTCATCATGCATCCAGAGCCCAAAGGGGCGGGGGGCGGGGGTCCAGCACTTTCCTGTTGCCCTCGACGCATTCCAACGCCGGGGCCGCGCCGCGTGTGCGTAGTCTTCGGTGCCCTGAAGCCAGGCGCCCGTCCGCCACTCTCTTGTTGGCAGGACGCCCCCCATTGGTCTGGCAGGGTGCCACGCTTGGAGTGGAAGCACCCGAGATGTACTGGTCAGCATCAGACGCAGGGTCAGAAATATCACTACCACTACCACGCCCCCCCCCCCCCCCGGCTTGTTACCCCATGCCGGGGTGGGGGTGTCACGTTGACACAAAAGCATAGGAAATACCAGGCGCCGAAGAAATCGTTTCCTTGGGTTCTGCCGGAAGTGCTGCAGTTTTAGTGCTACCGTTGTGTGGCGCAACCCCCCCCCCCCCATGGGCACGGATACATTAGAAGGGAAGGGGCCTCAGAGGTGGGCCCAGAAGCGGTTAGGCAGGCGGTTGGAGGGGGTTGCCGAAGCGGTTGGGGGCGGTTACTGTCGGTTACGAATGCCATTGAGGCCGGTGCTTGTTGTCAGGGAGACAGTGGCTGGGCATAAGCTGGGTGTCCTGGAGGAAGGCGGGGGGTACCCCCCCCCCTTCCAATGCATCCCTGCCCATCGGGGGGGACCGGCCTGACATGGGGGGGGGGGGGGCGGGGGGACTATCACCACCACTACTACTAGCACTGCTACTGCTGCTGCTGCTGCGGCTACGCCGTGCACTGCCATACGTCCGGCCGTTCCCGGGACCACCTCAAAAGCGGCCTGAGGACATCGGTCGGATTCAGTTCATCGACGGTGCCACTTAACCGATGCAGCGGCGGTTGGCGCTTAACCGACGGCGGTTGGCGCTTAACCGACGGCGGTTGGCGCTTAACCGACGGCGGTTGGCGCTTGACTGGAGGCAACACAGCTTTCCGCTCGTGGATTCAGGGCTCCTCCAGCCCTTTCCAGCCTCAAACAGCCCAAACAAACCGAGTTCCAACAGCGCCTTTTTGTTTGATATCCGGGAGGGCCGTGCCTCGCGCTTGCGGGGCATCGCAGACTGGGAGGGACGACGTGAACAGGGCCCGCCCGGCCGCCGCCCCCCCCCCCGGCAAATCGACAGCGCGTCTCCGCTCGCCGCGGGGCGTCTCCTCGCGACTTCGAGTCACAATTTCGCGAATTTTGATCCCGCGGTGAAGTTGTGGCGGTGACGGTCCGCCCCCCGGACCGCGGGTGCAGCGGCCCATTCTTGGCCCAGCCCAACCCCCCGTGTGACATTCCGTCGGGTTGCAGTTTCTTTACGGGGCCCTTTGCAAAGTGCGTCGGGGCAATGCTTTCTGACGGCCGCGGCGGCCGGTGTGCCTTGTCTCCACGTCAGCGGGGCCCAGTAGGTGGCGCAGCGGGGGTTGTGCTGGCTGTTGTGGGGGCCCCCTCCCCTCCGCGTCCGGGTCGTCCACCACGTGCCTCCCCGCGTTTCTGTGTGTGTGAGGCCCAATTGCTCCACCCCTCCGCATGCTGTCCTGGGTGTCCGCCACACGCCTCCCCGCGTTGCCAACCCCCCCCCCTCCCCCCTCTTGCTTCCTCACTCGAACCCTTTGAGTTCCATTGCATTTGATGTTTGCTCCACACACGCACCCGCAAGAACTCCACCACCGTCACATATCCTCCAACCGCTGTCGGGCCCCCTTCAACCGCTGCCGGTTGTCCCCTTCGGTGACTCTGCAATCGCCGTGAGCTGGCGCCCAACCATCAGCCAGTTCTGCCCGAAGGTGACTGCGTGTATGGTCGTCCACACTCCATCCCCCCCCCCCTGAATTAAGGAGTGTCGTTGAGGGTTTGTGAGTGTCACCCATCGAGGGCCAACCGGGTCTGGTCTGGAGAATGAAGAGGCCCTCATGTCTGATTGCAGAGTGCATTGTCTGGGATTGTAACGGGTTTGTAACGGGTTTGCAACGGGTTTATAGGGCTTGTAACGGGTTTGTAATGGGTTTATAGGGCTTGTAACAGGTTTGTAACTGGTTTATGGGGCTTGTAACAGGTTTGTAACTGGTTTATGGGGCTTGTAACAGGTTTGTAATGGGTTTATGGGGCTTGTAACGGTTGGTTTGCATTCTTCTGAATTTGAGTTTGGCACTGTTGACCTCACAGCGTTTGCGGACGCTGTGAACGCAGCCTGCCTCTTATAAAGCGGGGCCGCACCGTTCTGCTGCCCCCAGCGGTGCAAAAGGCCAAGATGGCGATGGGGGAGTCATGTGCCGGTGGTGTCTGTGCCTTGCCCCACCATCAACAGTGGGCTCTCGCCCGGTACCTTGCCGCTATGATGAGGATTTCCCTGACCGGTCACGTCTTGGGACACCGCACGCTCAAGTGTCCAGCGGTCCCGTCCCTCGCACCAAAGTTGGTTCCCTTCCAATGCCAAGCTTCACGGACAAGCGTGACGGGGGATGGCAGCATTGATCCGGCAAAGAGGCAATCCGATGTCGCCGTTTGTGTTTCTTTCGGCCAGTCTCCCGGGACCCGGGTCCGAATCGACGCGCAGTAGCGGCTATAGGCCAAACCAAGTGTTGACCCCCACCCCCAAACCTTAGTTTATGGATATAAACTCTAGCTTAGGGTACCGACTGTGTTTTTCAGTTGATTGTCTGTGACATGTAATGGAGTAATGGGTGGGAGCATGGACCCTGATCCCCGAAGAAGATACGTGAGGAACCCACTTCAGCGCTGTGCATGCTATGTGTTGAAGAGACAAAACCTAAACCCACCCACCCCCTTTAAAAAGTGGTACCCAGGTGGCGTACCTTGCGCTGTGCGCGCGCTGTGCGAAAAGTTGGCTGTTCTCCACCACCAGGAGTTCGGTAAGTTCAGAAGATTGAAAGGACGTCATTGAATGGCTGCTGCAGTGGACGGGGCTATAGGGGGCAGAATTTAGGTCCCTGGGACCCATGGCAAGCATCAGATGTTTGAATTTTTGAGTTTTGAATTGATTGTGCATGATTCCGCAGTGGGGGTGGTTTTCAGGGTTGTTACCTGGATAATCACCGTAATAATTGGCGCTGTGCGCGCGCTGTACGAAAACGGCCCCCCAGGTGTGTGTGTGGGGGGGGGGGGGGGCAGAGAGGTCAAAATCGAAAAACACGTTGGGGATGTGTTTGTCTCCCAAAACGATGTTAGACATCCGTATGCTACAAGAATGACCCCCCAAGAAGGGGGGGTATATGGTGCCCGAGCCTGCTCTTGATGTCTCATTCGGTTTCCAGTGGCCGCCCGGCCGTTGGAGGGTCACTGAAGGGTGTCCCAGGGCGGGCGCACGTGACATGCATTCACTGGGCCTGGGGGGGCTGGGCCAGAGGAGCCATTGGGCTCCACCCATTTGCAAGCCTCCGCACTGGCCCCGTGGCGGTGCGTGTCGGAGAGCGGAAACATGTCCCATGCTTCCGTGGGTGAGTGCGGGGACCCGATTGTCACGGAGGGGGTTTTGGGGAAGGCCTTTGGCCTCCGGTTCCGGAGAGGGAGTCCTTCTGTCGACGCTTGTCCCTGCAGCCCCGGTCCTCAGCGAGCGCAAAGTCAGCGCAGCCAACGGGAGGGCAGTGAAGCACGCGGGGCATTCAGACGTGTGGCGGGTGCCTGGCACCGTTGGCCTGACCGGCGGCTGTGCACAGGGCCGTTCTTGAGGACGGGGGTATTTCTTGTTTCTTTTTCGTGTTTCTACGGGCGGCCTCAGGTCATCGGTGGCAGGATTTGATTCGTCGACGACACCATTTATCCGCCGGCGGTGGCGCTTAGCCGACGGCGGTTGATGCCAACCGACGGCGGTTGGCCGATGACCGACAGCAGTTACTCATCGGCTGGCGCTCTGCGGAGGTCCAAGGGGACCGGATGGCGCTGTACCCCCCTCCCCCCTTTATAAAAGCTACGGCCTTGTCCAAGCTACAGCAGGCGTGGGGAATGTATTAATTTGGTATCTAATTTGATTCGGTACCAAATGTAGTGCAGCCACATAAGATATGGGTTTGGCGATAAATTTACCAGTTACATAGGGTCATGGACACAGTTGTTGTAAGTTTTGCCCACTTGAACCCGCATAGCTCTGATTTTGTGCATCATATTCCCCTTTCTGGCACCAGCTCTGCAATCTTCTCTTTTTGAACCCGGGCGTCTACAGCCTTGTCCAAGCTACTGTAGGCGTAGGGACCGTATCAATTTGGGACTTTTGCGTAGCTTATACAAAGGGGGGGGGGTTACTGAGCATTCCGCACAGAACACACCCGCGGCCGTGTGCCACCCCACCCGCGGGGCAGTGTGGCGTGTTCCATATGCACGTGGGTCCAGGGTTGGGCAAGGCCTGCCGCGGGCTGTGGCTCAGATACTTTGCCGGTTGGTGGGACGAGAGGGGCTGAGGCAGTGAGGGCGGGGGGAGCGGCACCCACTCCGGGGGGTGCGGCTGGGGATGTTGTGACAGTATATACATGCCAGGGATGGGCATGCAAATGGGTCCAATTTTGTGGTGGGGGGGGGTGTTTGGGTATCTGTCACTCACATGGAGAGAGACAGATACCTGGGCTTTTTGCTTGAGTGACACATGGACACAATGACAATTGGCCACAATCCTTTCAATCTCCTTCCAATTCCTTTCAATTTCAATTTCCCTCCAGCGCCTTCGGATTTTTTTTTGCGTACAAAATGGAGGAGACGCTTTTTTTGTCCCCCCAACTTGTGCATACCCCAAATGCTCAGATTTTGATGCAGAATTCAAATATGCATGAAAAACATGAAAACAAACGTCACCCCCCCCCCCCAACCCTCACCCGGCCCGGATTCCCCATGTATCACTCGTCACTGGTCACTCAGGGGGGGAGGGGGGGCTGGGGGAGGGGGGCGCTAAGTCCACCACTGACGCAAAATTTCTTGCAGCCTCTCGCCCTGCCTAGGCCGGCCATGGCCCGTCTGAAAGACGCGACATGACCGTTTCCACTACAAATGGCCGACTTGCAGCCTCTCGCCCTGCTTAGGGCCGGCCATGGCCCGTCTGAAAGACGCGACATGACCGTTTCCACTACAAATGGCCGACATGTGTTGACTCGGACATGCACTTTTTCCAGCGATGCTTGAAGGCCCCCATAGACAGGGTGTTGGGGGCGCTGGGGGAGGGGCTGTGACCCACACAGAACACCCGCATGCTGCCCGCACGTCGCCCGCACGTCGCCCGCACAGCCCGTGGTCTTTTGGACCGTTGGCGGCACGATCCGACCCGTGTCACTGCCTATGTCATTGGTTCTGTGGGGGAAGGGGGTGGCCAAGGCCAAGGGGGTGTAGCCAGCGTTGTGCAGGGGTTGCATCAGTCCTGGACCTGGTTGTCTCCGGGGTCCAGTGAGGTTTCTGCAAGGGGGGAGGGGATGTCTTGCCCGACTGTCCATGTGGGACAGGACTGCACGTGCAGGCCTCCGAGGAGGTGCCCAAGGTGGACTCAGAGGGCGCAAGCCGGCGCGCCCCAGGGCGTCTTTGGAACAACAAAAAGCCAAGGGGGGGGGACCCCTCCCCCTAAAATCCCCTTCTGCCCCCCCCCCCCCCAACCAAAGTGCCCTTCGTGGGAAAAAACGAAATTTACCATTGGGAAAATCTGGTTGGGCCATTTTTGCTACACAATCTTTTGGGCTCCAAAAGACGCCCTGGTGCGCCCACATGCCAAGCAAGCAAGCAAGCAAGCAGCCAGCCAACTAGCTACCAACCAACCCAGCCGCCAGGGCCAAACCCCCTCTGTCCCACCGTTTCCCCTCGTAAGCCTAAGTCTCTTGAAAGTCCGAGTTTAGGGACCGCAAAAAAAAACTGCTCTAGCGCGGTTGCGGAGTGTGTTTCTTACACCAAAAGTAGAATATGATATGATATGGATCATGCGGCTACCTCCGGTCTTTCTTGCGCTCCAGCAACCTATTGGGAAGCCTCCGGGAGTGGCAGTTTCCCTGCTGCATGCCCTGGTGCTAGGAGTCAGTCTATCCTCCGTGCATGTTACACCCGCAACCACGGTCCTTCACGGGTTCATCGTAGAATTGGACAGCTCTGAACCTTGATTCTGAGATATATCTCAAGTACCATAGAGGGAGGACTGGGCATGGTGCAGGTGTGCGCGCAGTGCGTACACTAGGTTGTTCCATGGGGGTGTGTGGTGAAGGTTATTTTTTTTTAATAAGTTGCGAAGCTTGGTGCTAAAAACATTTTAGCACTATGTTTTTCCAAGGTAGGTGGGTTTTCTACGAAGTTGCAATGACTTAGTTGAAAACGATTTTTTTCCCTAAATAAAAACCAAAAAAGTTTTGCGAGAAACTTATGTTTTGAACCTGGCTTAGAACTTTTCTGTTTTTAAGCTCCCCCCTTGGTGCTCTGCGATGTCTGAAGCAATGGTAGAAGACAATGGACAACCACAGGCCGCTGGCCAGTGTGGGCGAAGTGAGGACGGGCTGAAGTTCCGCAGCCGGATACTTGGTCCTTTCGAAATGATCAAGAGACAAGCCAAGTACGAGGAGATGAGCCCAGAATGGCAGCTGGAGGAGGAGGAGGAGGAGTACCTCGTGGAGATGGGAGTGGACGATGACGACCTGAAGCGGTTCGCTGGGGTAGCCGGCGTGGAACACTTGGACCGAGGTGAACTCCTAACCGTGATGAGGGTCTACGAGGTACGCAAAAGCTTGCACGCCAATGTCAACGGCCAACACTTCATAAGCCTCATGGAGGAGGCACAAACGAACCTGCTGGTTCCAGAGCAGAGAGACCAACCTGAGGTGCCAGTGCTAGGAGCGGCCCTAAGCAGAGAAGATGTTGCAGAGCTGGTTCAACCGTTGGTAGCCACCAAACTCGGAAATGAAAGGCTAAGGTCAACGGCTCTACTGGATAGAAGTAATAGCGAGCCGGAGAAACTGCTTGGAGAAAGCCTGCCCTACGTGTGGATGCAGAGCTTGGTGGTGGGCCTAAAGGACTATGCCTTGTTAGAGACGCACCGGGCCAGCCACCCACTGGCCAAAAGCATGTGGGCAGTCGTCCACAAAGAGCTCAGAAACAAACGACAGGGCCGCAACTCTGCTATGCCGGTTCCACAACCAGGGGGACAAGCACAGGGACAGGGCGCCCCGACCTAGGCGGCAGGTGTTGCGATCCGAGTGCCAGGATGACAACGGCTCATGGGGGGTCCGCAGACACACATCCATTGCTTCGTGTGTGGGGGCGTGGGACACTAGGCATGCAAGTGCCCTCAAGCGGCGGTGACCGGCACACTCCATCAACCCCATGTATGGGCCAGCATATCCCAAGTGGGCGACTAGACCACCATGACCAATAACAAGGGGTGGTCCTTCGACTTGAATGGGCCACCGCAATGGGTTTTTCCTAACAGGACTACAGATTTTACTTTCTTAACAGATTTTCTTTGATTATCTTTTGTATTTGATGGGATTTTCTGTGACAAGCCGCGCCGGACCACAAGCGCGCGCTAGATAGTCGCTGGCGACAGAAGAAAGATAAAGAGAGAAGTAAACACTAGATGTGTGTTGAGTGTGCAAATTTTTCGGCATGCATAAATGTAGATTTATTTTATTGTAAGATTTTGTGTTGCATGCCAGCATGTTTCTCGTGCAGGCATGCAAATGGAACACTGTTGTGTTCTATGACTGACAAGATGATGCAGAATGAATTACAATGAACAACAGGTCATAGACCTGCCCTTTTGTGCTCGCAGGGACACTCAAGGAGACGTGGACGTGGAGACTGGGAAAATTTTGCGACGAGATTTTGAAGACCAAAAATCACGCAGTAGGAAAGAGAGAAAAGTGTAAGTCCACTTACATTCCATTTGCTTCCGAGAGTGGGCGACGAAGGCGGCCCACTGACGCGAGCGTGAAGGGGATACACAGTGAACCATGCATAGCCGAGACCGAAAGGTACGAAGGAGACGACAGTGATGGACATCCAGCAACAACGTGAAGCGGTGGCGGAGGCAACAATACACCAACTACGGCAACTATGAGCGCCCGAGGACTTGTTGAACGCTGCCACGGAGTGTACATGGGTTACGGATGATGAGAATGGAGTAGGGCGTCAATTTGATCTCGTGACAGGACGCTGGAGCTGGAAGATCAATCGTGTTTGGAGGTATGAGCAACCATAGCAAGCGGCGGCAGTGCCCTTTACGGAAAAAGAACTGCGAGGCTTATTGATTAAGCGTGAAGTTCAACTACGAGCGCCGCACTGGGATGCACGGGAAATGACAAAGGACCAGATCGTGCAAATCTTGCAGCTCAAAACTGCGTGGAAATGGGATCCAAAAGAGACGCCGGACGCAACGGTGTGCAAGGTTTGCGCGGAGCATAGACCAGAGCAAGCGGAGGAAGAAATACAACCGACAGACATGCTGGCGGACAAGGAAGCCATTGAAGCCAAACCTATTGGATATCAAGGACCAGGGGATCCAGTATGGGAATATTATGGATTTGATCCGGAGACACCAGGAGGAGAACCAAAAGACGGCGACATGATGCGAAGCGGAGAACGAGAAAACCAAAGAGAGAGCGTGTGTCAAGGCGTGACACAAATCAGGAGTTCTAAAATGGTACTGTAATTTAGCTCGGTGCACCTCTCCACACCAACACCCACCCTTGTTTATTATTATTGATTTTCCGTGTCATTTTTTTATAATTCAATAGTATTGGCGCCCGACGTGCTCCGGTGAGTGGTCAGGGGAGCACTCCGGCGCCACTGGGGAACCTGATCCTGGCTGGCGAGTGGTCAGGAGCTTGCTCCGGCCCCGCTGGCAAAGCTTTTTTCGTGGGTTGGTCCCGCACACCCCTCCCCTACACTGGACAAGCCCCCCCAGCCTGGGGCGCACAGGTTTTGGGGCAAGGGGCGAGCCGAGAGCGTTCAGGGTAGGAATCAGCGCCAGCCCCACAGGGACAACCAGTGCTCACAAAGTCCTGGAACGACAGCCCTGATGGCTGTCCGGGATGGCATGTATGCGGTGGGGCCTCATCGGGTGAGAGGCGGTAGAATTCCCGCCACGGCCGCCACCGACAGAATAATGAGCAGGCCACCCTCACTGTGAGCATGGTGCGGGCACATGGACCAAGGGAAGCACAAAAACCACACCCACAACAACCGCCAGTGCGGGAGCTGGCTGTAGGACTGGAGGAGGATCCCGCTGCAGGTCGGCCGTCTGGGGCACACACCATTTTTTGCACTGAGCAGGACCCACATTTACAACCTAGTGCGTGGTCAGGAGCTTGCTCCGGCACCATTGGGCATCAAACAGGAGGAGACAGACCACCAACCCACCACGCCAACAACCCCCCCGCCCCCACAGCGTCGAGGTACACACATTGGTTTGTATTTATTGCATATTGTTTGTTTACCATTGCCTTTCTTTAGGATTTTGCACTGTCCTGCAGAAATTGAACCCCCCCTACATTTCTTTACAACGCCTACCACACAGGGATCACGAGGGACGACTGAAGAGAATGCGCAACATGCAGCGGAAGATGACAAAGGGGTGAGGAGGCGCCTGTGTACCATACGCTCATGGTATGTCACACAGCGCCAGTGGGGGAACCAGAGGAGAATACTGACCCCCCCCCCCCCAGGCTGATGTACAACCGACGATATTTTCATGAGGTGCGTGTTGTTGTTGAGATAGTTTGTATTTTATGCTTGTGTGTTCTGATGCAGGTCTCCAGCAAGCCCTAAGGGGCCCAAGGGGGCAGCAAGCTGGCAAGGCACACCAAACCCCCCAAAACCCGAAGACAAGGGGCGATGTCTAGCTCAGCACCAATGCAAGAGACCAAGAGCAGAAGTAATATAATTGAAGAGCCCTTGACGTGTACATACTAAGTGGGTTTCTATGACACTGCAGAGTGCAGATTGACAAAAAATATTATGCTGCTTGGTTTTATTTGTGTTTGGTTGCAACGGGGCACAGGACAGGCTCCAGACCCCCCCCCCCCCTATGGCAGTGAAGACGGCCTAGGTGTTGGCACTGCACGCAAAACCCATCAGGTTTTTTTTCAGCCAAAATTCAGGGTTGCACCCGTGATTTTCGTCTTGGGAGGGGAGTGCAATGGGTTTTTCAAGACAGGACTGCAGAGTTTACTTTTTTGACAGATTTTCTTTGATTATCTTTTGGATTTGACGGGATTTTCTGTGACAAGCCGTGCCGGACCACAAGCGCGCGCCAGATAGTTGCTGGCGACAGAAGAAAGATAAAGAGAGAAGTAAACACTAGACGTGTGTTGAGTGTGCAAATAATTTTTCGGCATGCATAAATGTAGATTTATTTTATTGTAAGATTTTGTGTTGCATGCCAGCATGTTTCTCGTGCAGGCATGCAAATGGAACACTGTTGTGTTCTATGACTGACAAGATGATGCAGAATGAATTACAATGAACAACAGGTCATAGACCTGCCCTTTTGTGCTCGCAGGGACACTCAAGGAGACGTGGACGTGGAGACTGGGAAAATTTTGCGACGAGATTTTGAAGACCAAAAATCACGCAGTAGGAAAGAGAGAAAAGTGTAAGTCCACTTACAGCCACCCCCATTTGCATGCAGGCGTTGCGGGGGCATGCATTGGGAGATGTTCCCCTGCAGACCACGGAGTATTGTCTCGCTGCTCACCCAAGGAAGTGCCCCCCAAAGAGGAGGAGACTCGACCCTAGCTTCTTCGTCCAGCCAAGAGGACATGTTGCAGAAGGCAGTGGGAGCCCTCCTGCAACAGGGAAACGTGGGCGGTGGTCAACAATGAGGCCACCACAGGTCAGGCAACCCCCCCCCCCCGCCCCCCCAAACGACGGATGGTGCACCAACTGCCATTACAGTGGGGATGGTATGGAGGGCGCACAGCGACGCCCTGGGTGCCCTCACCCAAGAATGGGGATTCAAGAACATAGCAATTGCAGTACGAGCAATCGAGGAAAGCTCGGTGGGAATGTACTTATGCCAGGTCAGGATGTGGCAGTACACGGATGTTGGATGAATGTAACGTATTTGAGCAGTGCATGTTGCAGTAGGGGAGGCGAATCAAAACGTAGTAGAAAATCACCTCGAAGAGAGGTTGTTAGATCAAGCGCAGGCGCGAGCGGCGTATACCCCCCTTTTTTGGGGTCATTCGCGTAGCATACCCGAAGGCATGATATTGGATCTCCAACCCCTTGTAAAATCATTATTTTGCCCAATAAGACCATCCCCCAATGGATTTTTTGATTCTGAGGCCTCTACCCCCTAAAACTGGATATCACTTTTTTGGGGGGGGGGTGGAGGGGTGGGTGGGGTGGGGGGGGGGGTTGAAAGTTTTCGCTCAACAGGCTTCAAGCAGTGAGGAAGCCCAGCGCTGTCACATCACCGCCGGTCCAATGGTAAGGCAGCCGACGCAAAGTTTGCGGTCAGTGGTTCGAATCCTGGTCTGCTAACTTTTAGCGGCGGCGGCGGCGTCAAACTCAGCAGACCTGGGTTCGAACCGCCGACCCAGGAAATACCGGTCGGCTGCATTACCATTCGGCCACTACTTGGTCTCAAGCGCAGCGTCGCCCCACTGCTTGGGGACGCATCTGCCACTGACAAGAAACCCAAACTGTGTGTTTTTGTCTGACTGACTGCTGGCCTGGCGCAGGGACTGAATGGCTGACTGTCAACCTCTCTTCGAGGTGCACTGCCGAAGGCAATAGAATTTTTTAGTATGAAGTAAAATACTTAGTAAAATTTTTTTTTCAACTAAGTTGTGGAAAATTAAAAGAATATCATCTCCTCCCCACATTGGGGACCCCCAAGCCGGTGGGGGTTATGTCGCCACTTCGCCCAAAAGTGGGCCAAAGCCTCCGAGGTACAGCATTTACAGGAGCTTCAAAGGCGGACCCTTTGCTTAGGTCTTCGTTCAAATACCTGACGGGGTGCGCGCGCGGTGCAAACACTCCCTCGTTGAGTAGGCCTCGTAGGTCGTGTTATGTCCGCTACCACATTACTGTGCAGGACGCCTGCAGCATCGGACGGCTCTGCTCTTTCAGTTCAAGAGTTTCCCTGAGTGCCACATGGTTTCCCTGGTGACCTGGAACCCCTCGCCCCCCCCCAAAAAAATTGTCTAAGGTGGGGATATTCGGTCGATCGGTACCGACCATTGATCCCCCAAAGAATACCCCCCACCCCTTGAAAACCCCCCCTGGGGGGGGGGGGGGGGGCATCACTTGCCCCAAAAAGCATACGGAATGCTGGGCGCAAAGGCGCCCCAGAAAAATTTTCTTGAGGGTATATTGGAACTGCTGCAGTTTTAGTGCTACCATTGTGTGCTGCAATCCCAAACCAGTACTGACTGTTGCCTTGAGTCGGAATGAGCAATGGTTGAGTGATGACCGTATGGCCTGTGTCGCGGGGGCTATATTGGTAGCTAAGTATCCGTTGCGTCACAGCCTCAGGAGGGGGGGACCGTCACTCCGCCCGTGGGGGGGGAACCGTCACGGCATTGGGGGGGGTTTCAGGGGGGGCTTAAGGTAAGACATTTGTGGGGGGCTCACTTTGCTGCCTTACGGAACAGATGCCCTATCTGAGGGGGCGCCTCCAGTGCCTTGTTGGAGTCAGCACAGACGCCTGACATTGGACTGAGGGGGAGCACCCGACGCGGCGCGCACACAGCGCAGCGATTTAGGGGCGTCTATGGGAAAGGTGTTGTGTTGTTGTTTGATTTGTCCTCTTGCGCTGGGCACCTCTGTGGATGTTCTTATTTGGGACCGCAAAGGGCCACAATGGGCCGAGGGCGTAGGGACCGAATTGACTTGGGACCTAATTTGATTGGCACCAATTTTGCTGCCAATTTTGAGATTTCTCTTTATTGCCACAGAACAGGTCACTACAGTCTGAACGCAGATTGATTACTTTTTCGGATTTTGTGCAAGCCCCCAGGGTGTGGCGGCAACGTACAGCTGCATCCTCCGGTGACAGGCAACCAGAGCCCAAATATACGTCCCACCGCTGCAAGTGGCATGTGAGCTGTGGTTCACACGGGACACATATGTTGTACTTAGACTGTCAGCGTGATCCGGTCCGTCTGACCGAGCACTTCCGAGGCACACGTGAGTCTGAGCAAACAAAAAGTTGGTACCAATTTTGCTGCAACCACATAAGACAGGGATTTGGGGTCAAAATGTCACACTTGTGGGTGCCCACAAATGGTCATTTGAGGGGCCATGGACGTGATGGTGACCCTTTGCTTGCATCACGGCAGCAGTTCTCATTTCCATGCGCTGTGTACAAGCTACGGCCCTGTCTAAGCTGAAGTAGGCGTAGGGGCTGTACTAATTTGGGTCTTTTTCTGTAGTTTGGACAAGGAGGGTGGGAGGTACGACTTTTGTGGCCAAAGTGTTTGCTCTCCTTACCATCCCCCCCCATCCCCTTGCCAATGGCCCGCCCCTGTCAATGGCCCCCCTTTCGGGAAAGAAGAATCTTGGCCCGGGCCATTGGCAAGGGGGGGGGGGGGGGATGGTGGGGACCATTTGAAGAGGGGACAAAAATCAGGACGTCCCGGGTGTACTCGCCGCAAAAGTAGCGCTCGGGGCGCAAGTAGCCCCCCCGCTCCCCCCCTTGCGAGACTTGCGAACCGGCGTTGCGGGCGGGGGATGAGCTATCCAGACAGCCCATGAAACCTTTGAAAGCCGCGGTGCTGCGGTGAGTTCAAGGCAACACTCGGCACTGATCTGAGGAGCGATGACCGTATGCCTGTGTCCGGGGGGTACCGGTCGGCTAAGCACCCGGCGCTTCATCCCCCCCCTTGCGAGAACAACGCCCTTGTCAAAACAACAGTACCCCCCCCCCCCCTTTGTATAAGCTACGCCCTTGTCCAAGCCACAGCGGATGTAGGGACCATATTGATTCGGTACCTAATTTGATTCGGTACCAAATGTAGTGCGGCCACATAAGACATGGGTTTGGTGACAAATTGCCAGTCACGTAGGGTCATGGACACATTTGCTGTGAGTGTTTGCCCACTTGAACCCGCATAGCTCTGATTTTTGGGATGTTTCTGCACTATATCCCCCTTTCTGGCACCAGCTCACCCCGCAATCTTCTCTTTTCGAACCTGGGCGTCTACGGCCTTGTAGCTTGGACCGTATCAATTTGGGACTTTTGCGTAGCTTATACAAAGGGGGGGGAGGTTAGGTGCTGTTCCTGCAACTTCTGGAAGCATGTCCTACTCTGTCCTTTATCAATACCGCCCCTTGTCAGAACAATGTTGTTTCCATCAAATATTGGGGTTTGAGTTTTGTTCTCGCAAGTGGCGGGGCGGGGTACTCCCCCTGACGATCATCTCCAGCAGCCGCTGAGATGTTGTCCACTATATTGTTCAGGAGCACCGGACCAGAACTCCTCACGGTTTCCACGGCGATACAGCACCGGTGCATGGAACCATCAGCATGCGCGGGGTGCGACGGCGCAGCTATTGGCTTGCAGCAGTCCATGACAAATGGACATGTTGCAAGCACAACCACAAAATCCCTGAAATTAATTGTCTACAAACAAGAAACTGTCAGAATTGCATCAACAAAAAATGATGTCTTGTAGGGTGATGAATTGGAGGAGACTGTTGTCGCATGCAAACAAACCCCTTGGGTCACTGCGTCCTCCTCTGCCATCCAAAAGGGTTTATGTTCCCCTTTCCCTGAAAGTCACATGCGTCCTTGTGGCTGATGTTCTAATTCAGTTTGGAGGCCCTAGTGCTTGCATGCAATTTGTCTGGGCCGTGCAGAAGCTGTGGCTTGTTCGACCAGTTCCTCCTTCAAGGAACCCCCCCACCCCCCAGCCCACCCCTCTTGGGCTTGTTTGGTACTCACCCATGACCAATTGTTGTACAGCAGTGTGTACTGCAATGATTGATGGGCACATTTCAAAATGGAACCCATTGAACTAACAGCTGAAAGTGTCTATGGGAATGCAGTGCGAAGTTTTGGATGTCGGCAAATACTCGGACCCTCATTTTGCCCCCTTTTGACTTGTGTTTGCGAGCGGTGCGAGCAAATAAAAGTTTTCGAATAGTATGTACTGTATTGTATTGTATTGTATTCAGTTGCAACTTGTTGCCGGACCACCCAGGTCCAGCCCGGACACAGACGAGACTGTACGGCGATTGCTGAAAACAAGTTTTTGGTTCCATACTGGGGTTTTTTTTAGCTTCCTATGCATTTGGGATGTGGCACATTTGAATTGTCACCCTTTGTTGCCCAGTTTCAACCATTTTTACCCATTTTCCATCCCCCATATTGAACTCTCCCCACTATGGGGACCCCGAGAAGGCAGGGGTGTCAGGTGACAGGTATTCTTGGGTGAGTATCCCGGCCTCTGCGTGCGCAGTATGCACGCAGTGCAACAACTTGGCCTATGGCGGGGACATTTACTCAATCAGTACCGACTATTGAGCCCCCCTCTTGCGCAAGCACGGCCGCGTGTTGCCCTCATTGTTGGGACTGCCAATTGTTGCCACAAGATTGGGAGCCTATTGCCTGTGGGAAGACGAATTGGGACCGTGAGAAGGAGGGGCAGGAGCACTCAGACTTGTTTCTGCCCCTCACAGCACTGTGCTTTGGAGTGCAAGCCATTGTGATGGGTTGTGATGTGATTGGAAGCTGTCCAACACGCACCCCTTTGTGTCCGCGCGCCGTTTTGTCCATGCACGGTGATGTACCCCCCTTGCAATCTCCCCCCCCTTGCAATCCCCCCCCCTGGGGGGGAACAGTCACTTGGCCCAGAGAGTACAGGAAATACTGGGCGCCGAAGGCGCCAAAATTTTTTTTTACAAGGCGCCAAAGGCGCCGAAGCTGATTTGCACTGTGATACTATGGTACAGATTTGTGGTGCAATCCCCCCCCCCTAGGGGGACCCGTCACTTCATGACGGTTCCCTCCCCCCTGAGGGGGAACCGGCCTGACAAAAGGGGGGGAGATTGCAAGGGGGGGGGGGTAACTGCAACAAACAACAACCATCTTTTTGATTTTTTTTTCTCAAACAGCTGACCTGTTCTTGCCTCCAATATCTCAACCATGCCCCACCCACATGTTTACACTTACCTTGCACCTGCTCCTCGGATCTGCATGACATGCTGGGATTGTTGACCCTCACACTGCCAACAAGATGCCACGTCTCTGGTCTTGTGCAAGTGCTTCACATGTGCAGGAAGGCACATAGCCAGGCAGGTAAGGAGGATGGAGGAGGGATGGCAGATCTTTTTTTTAGGTGCGATGAATAGTGTTTCATGGGGGGGATGCCCAAGTGGCATGCATGCTCGTCTCTCTCCCTCTCTCTCGTACAGCCTGAGACTAGTGGACGCGCTCAGACCACCTTTTGTGTGCTCTTTGAGGGCAGGCAGTAAAAGGCAGGCAGAGGCAGATTGTAAGACATCACTGAGCTTGTGCTTCTCTGTTATGCTGTCCTCAAGTTTGTTGTGCTGCATGTTTCTGTACTAGTTGACAGGGACGCCTGAAATATCAAGGACGGATGTGTCTGGCTAAAAGTTCCCACGTCCGAGTCCAAGGATATACGAGAATTGAGGTAAGGTGTGGGGAGGGTGCTTTGAGTGCAGTGTGCGCATGCAGTGCACTTGGGGTTAAGTGGCACCAACAAATAACATCGCCAGCAATCTTGTAAGATCACGGCTGTGAGAAAGCATCTGGGGCATTTTGGGGGTATGTTGGCCCAGGTATGCCGCTGTTTTCTTTTGGGTGTGTGTATGATCTTTTTTTTTCTTGATCAGCACCTCCAAAATACTTGAGGACATCAATAGGTATGGCAACCTGGAATGTTGTAAATTGCACTTCGCACCATGCATGACAGTCACTCATGTTACCGAACGGCGATTGTTGGCTTTCTTGCTGGCATCATATGTACTACAGGTCAATCAATATACATAGTCATAGTCAACAATATCCACTCGCTTATCCGGTGAAACTCATCATTGGTTGTCATTGATCACACATAGAAACTGCACAACATGGGGGTTGTGTCTGTGGGTGTTTGCTTCAGCTTGCTACTATCCTCTGTTTGCCTTCAGCAGAGGTTTTGCCGGAAATGGGTTCTGAAATTTTACATATAATAAATCACGAGAGACCATGGAAATGTACCATTTCAGAAAATATACATAAGTTCCCGCGGCTTTTGGGGATGTACGATTATTTGAGAGAAATAAACAGAACTTCTAAAGATAATCTTCCGCCGGATCCTCGGTGTCATGACACACGAAATTGGCTTGCATGAAAAATACCATTACCAAAGCAAACACATTAATTGAATCACATAACACATAATGCAATCTTGGATACTTTCACCAGATACCTCAATGCTTGGGGCGAAAAACTAGCCAGCAGGCCCGGTTCTATACATGTCACTCTCTACAGAGACCACCAAAATGTCATTTGCTTCTAGGCCATTGAGTTTGTTGCACTGCATCAATGTACACCATTATATTTGGGACCTTCCAGGAAATTTACCACCATCATTTCAATGACCTCTGCAATGACCTCTGCGAAATTGACCTCCTGCGAAAATTTCCCCTGCAAAGTAGCTACCATTTAAATTTCCCCCCTCCCTTGACCCCCTCCACCAGAAGGTACACCCCATATTGCACAAGTTTTCCGCAGGATGGTGCACCGCATTTCGGAGTTGGCGGTCAAAGCGAGATCTGTGATGTCCTCAAAAGGGTGTTCAATATTTGTTTGGTCAGTTGCAGGGGTGGTTTGACAACCCCATCATGGCTCAGAGTTTAAGATGCCCCGAGGCAAGCCCACAACAATGCAAGTGTCCAACCTGGTCAACAAACTGGTGGAAACGCGCAATTAGTTGACGATGCGGGAGAATGAGAGTGTGGTGGCAAAGGGGTGGCCGGAGGTGTATATTGATGGGTCGGCCAAGCATGTGCTGGTTGGATGCAAGCTGGGTATGGGGTATGATAGGGAGCAATTCCCGAGGATATTTTTTTTTGACACATGTACCAATGCATGAGTTGAGCGTGAGCAGGGGGGAGTTGAGTGGTGTAGTGCATGCGCTGCTTGGCACCAAGTGGGTGAACAACCCATGGTTCTCTTGGACTCACAATATGTGTTCAAGGGCACAGAGGGCATATTGTGCACGGGCCATAGGAACATAGGGGGAGTATTGGACGTGGTGTGTGTGCGGTGCGTATATTGGGGTGGTTGTGTAGACCTTTTCAGCTAATTTACAAGCTACGTGCTGTTGGCGCCTGTGCTTTTGCCCAAAACTGTGCCTGACACTGTGGAAGGAACTTGGAATATGTAGCTAGATATCCGGGCCAATGATACGGTGGACCGCTTAGCTTTGCTTCCACTGCCCCCGCTGCCACCCCCAACACTCGCAGACATATAGGTGTCTGCAGGAGTGATCCCCACTATGGTAAAGAAATGGGTTGCTAGCAGACGATGCATTAGGGGGTTGGAGGGGGTACATTGGACCTCATGGCTACCGTTGAAGGGCACACGCCGTATGGTATGGCTCACCTGGCTATGGGGCAACATATGCTAGGAGGGATGTGGAGCGCCATGGGACCACTCGATTCACAAATGCCCAATATTTGATGAACTCCATGGCACCACGGTGCATGCCCACCTCATCCATTGTGACTGCTAGGCCCCAGCATTTAAAAAGGCCTGGCTCGCCTCTTGCGTATGCCACAATATGGTGGGGTGAGCGTCGTGTCACGATAAGTTGCATGTTGCAAAGTTACACATCCCTGAATCTTTCGGAACTAGCATATCTAGGGACTAGCATATCCATGCATGGCGAAACCTTGTGAAAGAGTAGCACATCATCAATGCACCATGATGCTACAAGTCACGAAGTTGAGAGGGGAGTTCCAGATGCCGCCGCACATTTAGGCAGAAGAGCCATGAGCCCACATTGATCTCGGTGTGTTGCGGGCCCTTGTACCACCGCAAAGTAACACAAACCCTACAGCCAAGAACCTACGCAAACAGGTGCCGTATAAGCTAGGATGTTGCATAGAACGGCCATCTTCAACCGATGTTCGCCACTGTCCGTTGGCGCCACAACATGTGACTAAGGTACTGTCCCGGCCGCACACCCACCATGCAAGGCCCAAGGCCATAGTGTTCCTCAACTACACATCCTCATGCAACACTGAACATCAGCAACTAAGGCAACGTATCCGCTAGTACCTGTTCTTTGTGTGCCTAGCAAAAACACTGCACCACCGCCCCCTGCAGCAGTGCGCTCCGCCACTTGCTCCGTCAGCCCCTCGCAGCAGCCGTGCCTCCTCCTCCTTTGCTTCGGCGGAGGGGCCATGTAGGCAGTAGGAATCGAACCTGCGCCTTCACGGTACAAGCCCGGTGACTCAACCACTGACACAGCACCCACCAAAAGACAGCACACACGCACACAGACACAGGCGATCCAGCACGGTCACCACGAAGCGACCACCACATCACAGTTACAGGTGAGCAGGTATGGACATCGTCCGATATAGGTGGGAACAATATGTACATCTGCCTTTTGATTTGTATTGCATGTGTGAGGCGCGACCGGTCAGCCCTAATTACCGGATGAGCATCACATTGGGACTAAGGGCTGAAAGTGCCTATGGCGGTCCGATACCGACCATCAACCCCCTTGTTCCCTCAACACTGGGCTAAGCCGTCCATCCCGCCACACTTACTTTGCTTGATGCGCACACATTTTTCCGACATGAAGGACAATGATCAAAACATGCTCATTTGTCGCCATATGCATGTTCATGGTGCTAGACAGGTGATCAAGTGGTTACGAATGACTGAACGGTTGTATCGAGGTGCTTTGTGTGCGTGTAGGTCCTTGTATAGATACCACACCAATGCTATCAAGAGGGCGTCAAATGGTTAGATGGAAGGTAATGGTTCGCAAAGCCCTGCAACTCAGTCGAACACAACACGAACAAGTTTAGGACGGCAAAGCGAGCCACACATATATGTGTACATCCCACCTAATGTGGACAGTGTTGAGCGCTGTGCAAGTAGATAGATAAATTGGGAGGAAACCCAGAGGATCACGGATAAGATGTTTGAGGACGTCTAGTTTGCACAACATCCTTGCTGCAATGGGCCAGGACCACCATATCCGTGAGGTTCACGATGCACCGCGGTACAAACGTCCGCCGCCATTGCCGCGGGATGGGACAATATTTCATGGCCCACTCTGTCCTAGTACCAAGCCAGCACTGGGTCCTGGCCTCATGGTGCAAGGCAAGACAACAACCTTTGGAACAATGCAGTGGCTACGATCCCAGCTTTGAGGGGCTGAGGGGAGCAGTGGAAAACCTCAAGTGAGACCAAGACAACAACTCCCCGGATGTCTTAGCGCATGCAGCTACCCGGGAAGATTTGCCCCGTCTGGGTGTACGCCACATGGTGCGGGATACTCGGCGACCGAGTGATCTTCACGCTGGCGTCAAATGTAGTCACTCTTGCGTTTGGGATATCTCTTGATCACTTGTCCTCAACCCACGGTCGCAACTGTTCCTATCACCCTGTGATTACCGGGATGGACTCCATTTTGTGGTTTGGGTTCACTCCCTGTGCCCTAGTTGGCAGGTACTGATAGTCATTTGACTTGCAGTGTACTCTATGCACCATGCATGACACACTTGATGCTACACCGATGTATGATGGACAAGGCATATCCCTGACTGTAGCTGCCCGTGCACCTATGATGCTTACTAACACACCATAATCCATGCATTGCTCATGCACCACCACGTGTACCCAATGAATGATGCCCTGTGGGCGTGGCAGACCGGCTGCACTATTGTATGAAGGATCGACACATGTTATGACTGTAAGTTGCTCGCACCTTAGGTCCGCCTAGTTTCTAGGTGCACCTGTACTATACATAAATGGACCTTCTACTTTCCATGGTTCTCCCGAGTACACTCAATGACACCTTGAGCATCGAGAACTCAAAAAAAAGGAGGAACTCGGGCAGTGTAGCCACGTGCAATATTGGGATTGGTGTGCAATAATTTGTCATCTTTCAACCTGTTGTTGCTGCACTGGTTGCATGAGCTCGCCCCTCACACCCTGCCATGACTCTTCCCAGCAACTTCCACCAAGGGGCTGCATTTACAAGGGCTTCAAAGGAGTCAACAGTGACTGAAGAGTTCGTGAGTACACAGAAGCCCCTGCGGCCCTTTGATGCAACCAGCGTGAGGGACAGTCTGCCTGAGTCTACTTGAACGGCAACTGCCATTCCCCATTTTTTTCTAGCCAGCAGGCAGGAGTGGCTCGAGGGGAGGGGCATTGTAAGTACAGTTGATTAACCCTGTAGCCAGGGCTTTGCTTAAAAGGGGAGGGGGGCCATCGGGGCAGTCCCAGAGCGGTTGCAGAGCGGTCACAGGGGATGTGAAAGCGGTTGGGGGGGGGCGGTTTCTGGCGTTAGAAATGCAGTTGGGGCTGGTGTTGGGGTATGGGAATGCCTTTCTGGTAGAGTCAGGGCAGTGGGGAGGAGGGAGGGGGGTGCCCCCCCCCCCCCTTCAAGCGATTCCCTGCCTGTAGCCTTGTGCCCCCTCTGTGTAAGTATGGCGGGTAGGTGGTAGGGCCAAGAATGTATTGTCTCAGGCTTTGGGTCTGAAGCTCCGGAACAATCTTGAACAGCTGTCGATGGTACCGGACAGTCAAAAAAATGTACAAGGGCTTCAAAGGTACACCATTTCCTGGAGAAGTTGTTCAAATACCTGACGCGGTGCACGCGCAGTGCGTGCGTGGTGCGTGAGCCCCCCCCATACCCAAGGTGAATAGGACTGCCAATGCCCCTCATTATGACCCTCCTGCTCCATTTATATTTATATTCATCAACATCCACAACACCAACCATTTCTCACACCTGCCAGCCCCCCAGCCACCCCCAACACTAGTTTCTGCTGTGCGCCTTTACTGTGTTGTAACATGCAAACCATGATAGGTTGACAAAACACGGTCAATCCAGGCAGAGCAAAAACCACAGAGCCAAGATTGTAGCATAGCATGTGTATGGCCTTGGCCAGTTGAGTTGGAACTGCTGAACATTGCTGCATATGCATACCAGGACGTGCATGTGTGGGGCGCTTTGTGACCTGCGTGCGGCCACCCCCAACACACACAAACACACATGCCCAAGTGCGGCACCAAAGGGGGCAGGGGCTGGAAGGTGCGCAGGGGATGGGGGGGGGCCATGATCAATCCACTGGATCGCTCGAGTCCAGCCACAGTTTGCGCCGGCTCATCTGCAGACTGCTTGTTTCTGTGCCAAGATGAAGCTAATTGACTTGCCTGAGGATGTGTTGTTATGTATCTCCAATTTCATGGCGACTGCAGCATGCAGTCATGTGTGTTCCCGCATGTGGAATGCACTGCATCATCGACACATATGCTATGCCATTTCAGGTGACCAGGCCATTTCAAAAGTAGTACAGGATTTGTGCATGCAGGCGCTGCGCACTGTGAGACTCCGTCTGCACAACATGGCAGCCAGTGGTGTCCAAGCTGTTGCTGGGCTGAAGGACGCACGTGCACTGCACACTCTGACTCTGGATCTGAGAGGCAGCAACGTGGGGCATAATGAAGCCGAAGCACTTGCCGGATTAAAAGATGCACCTGCACTACACACTCTGAGTCTTGATTTGAGTTACAATATTGTGGGGGCCAGTGGTGCCTGGGCACTTGCTGGATTGAAAGATGCAGCTGCATTGCACAATTTGACTCTGGGTCTACGCGATAGCAATGTTGGAGACAGTGGTGCCGAAGCACTCGCTGGATTGAAAGATGCAGCTGCACTGCACACTCTGAGCCTTGATCTGAAGTACAATAATTTGGGAGCCCGTGGTGCCTGCGCACTTGCTGGACTGCACAAAGCAGTTGCACTGCACACTCTGACTCTGAATGTTGAGATGAACAACATTGGTAACAGTGGAGCCGAAGCACTTGCCGGATTGAAAGATGCAGCTGCACTGCACACTTTGAGTCTTGATCTGAGGTTCAATAGTGTTGGAGTCAGTGGTGCCCGCGCACTAGCTGGACTGAAAGATGCCGCTGCACTGCACACTCTGACTCTGAGTCTGCGCGATAACAATGTGGGAGACAGTGGTGTCCAAGCACTAGCTGGACTGAAAGATGCATTTCCACTGCGCATTCTGGCTCTTGATCTGAGGTCCAACAGCGTGGGAGACAGTGGTGCCCAGGCGCTTGCCAGACTGAAAGAAGCAGTTTCATTGCACACTCTGAGCCTTCATCTGACGTCCAACCAGGTGGGTCCCAGTGGTGCCCGGGCTCTTGCTGGACTGAAGGATGCAGCTGGATTGCACACTCTGAGTCTGGATCTTAAGTATGAAGAAGCGAAGGATGTCAATGAGGATGCCAATGAGGATTCTGCTCAGGATGACTGTCTGGATTCACAGGAGGATGTTGATGAGGATGTCAGTGAGGATGCCGATGAGGATTCTGCCCAGGATGACGATGGGTATGAAGAGGAGGATTCCGATGAGGATTTTCATCGGAATCCTCCTCTTCATGCTCATTATGCGGATACCGATGAGGACTGTTCTCAGGATAACGATGGGTTCGAAGAGGAGAATTCCAATGAGGATGTTAATGAGGATGTCCATGAGCATGCCAACGAGGAGAATGCTTGGGACAACGACGATGATGGAGGCGATCATGGTGAGACAAGTGCAGCAGTCAAAGTGGAGGAAGGTGACACTGGCAAAGATGACGCTGTTGAGGAAGAAGTCCGTCCCAACAAGCGGCAGAGGATGTGAAGTGTTATGCCAACACCAGTTTGGGTTCGTTGACACCGGTGGGTTCAGTAACAGTTTGATTCAAATGCAATGATCGAATGCAAACCCATACCACGGTGGTAGCAATCACATTTACTTCCCCCTATCCATCCCAGTCCTGGAGATAGAGTGTATCCCAAAACTTGTGATTATTGTATCCGACTGTATCCCAGGTCTGACTAACTCCAGGTCTGATCCATCCAGCCCCTGGGCAGGAGTGGCCCTTTTGGGGAGGGCACTGAGTGCATAGCCGGTTAACCCCTGTAACCTTATGCCCCTCTGTGTGAGGATGGCGGGGAGGTGGTAGAGCTGGCAATGTAGCAACTCAGACCGTGGGTCTGAAGTTCCGGAAAAATCCTGCACTGTTGTCGACGGTACCGGACAGTACAAAAAGAAAAATGATGGGATGCAGAGCCTGTTTCATTCAATCCCCCCCCCTTTCATACCGAACCGCGACGTAGTAGACTAAATACGAAGTGGAGCACAAGTGCAGACCGTTTTGATGTGCATTTCTGTTTTCCCTCACCTCAGATCATGAACGATGCCTCAGGGGCGCTGCACGCAGCACGTGTGCAATGTGCGACTTCTAGGGTGTCTGTCTTTCCAGGATTTGCAAGCGTCCAGCTGGCGCCTCATTAGAAGTGCTTCATTACGTGTTGTGCAGAATTCAGAGGCAACAAGTGATTGATGGGCATGAGAGGCTGAGAGACAACGATTGGGTACTTGGGGTTTGGGTTTTCAAGACATTGCCCAAAAACCGTTGAGGCGGGGCTGCCTAATCAAGAAGGCAGCTGTTCCAAAAGCACCATATCGGGGGGGGGGGTGGAAAATTCTTTTTTGCCTGGGGTCCTTTTCCCACCCATTACAGGGGTGGGTAGTGTGTTCTAGGAAAAAGTGCCACCATGGGGGAGGAGATTTTTTTCCCGCCCCCCACCTGCACCATATTCTCTGATCCTTTTGCAGAATTGGTCTACTGAGGGAGCGTTAGTGCGCATGGCGCTCGTTGGGCAACTTTTTGGGCGACTTCTGATTCCTACCCCTGGTTTTGGGTGGATTCTACCCCTCGGATTGGTGAGTGAGCGGGTGGGTGGGATGGGGCGATTTGGGATGATTTCTCCTCATGGACTTGCCCCTTTCCGGTTGGGGATATGGACCGGCCCCTTTTCCTCACCTATTGTCCCCCAGTTTGCCCACTCTGATGCGTTGTAGGGCTACAAGGTGCATCTATGTGTGTTGTGAAACAGGCCCGCTGAGCTGGGTACATGGTGATACATTCAGCGTGTTTGCTGCGGAGCATCAGTTTTTGCCCCTCGTGTCCTCAGACCTCTTTTGCTATCTGTTATGGAGTTGAACGTTGGGGACAGCAAGGGTGTTTTACACGAGGTCAACTGGGCTTCGGGTACCCGCAAAGCTGGGTGGCCTTTTGCACAATGGGCATGTCAAATTGGAGTATGATCATGGTGGTGTGCAAGTCGTCAATCATCGAATCTCCATCTCCTTTGGTATCCCCAATCTCGAGTCTCCACCACCACCCCCATCAAATCCTGCAATTGACGTCCAATTGATGTCCCTCCGGAAGTTCCTTTGGACCCCCTTATTGATGGAAGCCCCGTTCGCGGTCACTCCCCAACACAACTATCATCACATTCCCCAGCCCGAGGCTTCATTGGGTAATGGGTGAAAACAGCCATTTTTTGCCCAAAAGAGCCCTAGTAAGGGTTCAAAACAGCCAAACGAAGGCAAACGGCTGCTACACTGCACGTGCGGCTTGACTTTCTCGTGACCCAGGGACCTTTGGTGCCCTCTAACTCCACGATATGTCCGAGAAACGGCCCAAAAAGGCGCCAAAAAGCCCCAAAATCTGCGCAATGTGCACCAGCATCCCGAAACCAAGAACGGGCTGTATCTTGGGCTACATGGCTCAAAAACGAATTCCGGGGGCACCTAGTCCACCCGCAACCCCCCACTTTTTATGGTTTCCACCCCTCAGAATTGCCCAATGAGACACGTAGACCCCGGTACCAGTGGTTACTTGGTGCAGCCGGAGGGCCGGCCAGCCCACGCACAGTGGGGGCCAACGGTGGGTCCACCAGGGTCCCCAGGGCGAAAAAAATGATTTTTTCCAAAGTTGTTCCTAGACCACTTGGGATGCTCAAACAAGTGTTTTTAGGCCGTTTTGAGCTTGTGGTGGCGCGTTTTGGGCCTTGGAAAATCCCAAAATGCCTTGGAAATGGGCCGTTTCAGGACCAACAATGCGTCAAAAATGGGCCAAAAATGCGTTTTTTCAAAAATGATCCTGGACCATTTATGATGCTCAAACAAGTGGTTTTAGCCCATTTTGAGCCCGTGGCGACGGGTTTTGGCTCATGGAAAATCCCAAAATCCCTTGAAAATGGGTCGTGTTGGGACCAAAAATGGGTCAAAAATGGGTCAAAAACGCGTTTTTCCAAAAGTGATCGTAGACCATTTGGGATGCTCCAACAAGTGTTTTTAGCCCGTTTTGAGCCCGTTTTGACCGAGTTTAGCCCCTTCCACCACATGTATGCACCACTTTGTGCCCTTCACACATACCTTAGAGCCGTGTGGTGGAGCCACCTAGAGTTGGGAGAGGGGTGTAGATTGGAATATATATATATATATATATATATATATATATATATATATATACATATATATATATATATATATATATATATATATATATATATATATATATATATATATATATATATATATATATATATATATATATATATATATATATATATATATATATATATATATATATATATATATATATATATATATATATATATATATATATATATATATATATATATATATATATATATATATATATATATATATATATATATATATATATATATATATATATATATATATATATATCCTCCAATCTGCACCCCTCTCCCAACTCTAGGTGGCTCCACCACACGGCTCTAAGGTACGTGCGAAGGGCACAAAGAGGTGCATACATGTGGTGGAAGGGGCTAAACTCGGTCAAAACGGGCTCAAAACGGGCTAAAAACACTTGTTTGAGCATCCCAAATGGTCCGGGATCACTTTTGGAAAAACGCGTTTTTGACCCATTTTTGACCCATTTTTGGTCTCAAAATGGCCCATTTTCAAGGCATTTTGGGAGTTTCCAGGAGCCAAAACCCGTCCCCACGGGCTCAAAATGGGCTAAAAACACTTGTTTGAGCATCCAAAATGGTCTAGGATCACTTTTGGAAAAACGCGTTTTTGACCCATTTTGGACGCATTTTTGGTCTTGAAACGGCCCATTTTCAAGGCATTTTGGGATTTTCTGTGGCCCAAAACGCGCCACCACGGGCTCAAAACGGGCCAAAAACACGTGTTTGAGCATCCCAAGTGGTCCGGGAACAACTTTGGAAAAAATGATTTTTTTCGCCCCGGGGACCCTGGTGGACCCACCGTTGGCCCCCGCCGTGCGCGGGCCGGGCTGCCCTCCGACTGCACCAAGTGACCACTGGTACGGGGGTCTACGCGTCTTGTTGGGCCATTCCGAGGGGTGGAAACCACAAAAAGTGGGGGGTTGCGGGTGGACTAGGTGCCCTCGGAATCGGATTTTGAGCCACGTAGCCCAAGATACGGCCCGTGCTTGGTTTCGGGGGGTTGGTGCATATTGCGCCGTTTTTGGGGCTTTTTGGCACCTTTTTGGGCCGTTTCTCGGACATATCGTGGAGTTGAAGGGCACTAGAGGGCTCTTTGACACGGTGAAGTCAAGCCGCACCTGAAGTGTGGCCAGCGTTTTCCTTCGTTTGGCCGTTTTGACTAGGTTTGGGGGCCGTTTTGGGCCAAAAAAGGCTGTTTTGGGGCACAAAACAGCGCAGATTTGGGAGGGCACCTCCCGACTTGGCGCCACCGCCCCGGGCCGCCACCGGTGAGTTTTTGGCTCAAAACTTGGATTTGGCAAGGGCACCACCTAGGCTCCAAGATGGCTACATGGGCAAATGATCCGAAGCGTTGGGACGGAGCATTGGCCAAAACGGCAAGGAGACGTGTTGTTGCTTGTTGTTGCTTGTTAGCTAAATTTAAGGGGAGAGGGGTGTAGTAATATATATATATATATCCTCCAATCTACACCCCTCTCCCAACTCTAGGTGGCTCTACCACACGGCTCTAAGGTACGTGCGAAGGGCACAAAGTGGTGCATACATGTGGTGGAAGGGGCTGAACTCCATCAAAGCGGGCTCAAAACGGGCTAAAAACACTTGCTTTTGGAAAAACAGATTGTGGACCCATTTTTGACCCATTTTTGGTCCCAACACGACCCATTTTCAAGGGATTTTGGGATTTTCCGTGGGCCAAAACCCGTCGCCACGGGCTCAAAATTGGCTAAAACCACTTGTTTGAGCATCATAAATGGTCCAGGATCATTTTTGGAAAAACGCGTTTTTGACCCATTTTTGACGCATTGTTGGTCCTGAAACGGCCCATTTTCAAGGCATTTTGGGATTTTCCATGGCCCAAAATGCGCCACCACGGGCTCAAAATGGCCTAAAAACACTTGTTTGAGCATCCCAAGTGGTCTAGGAACAACTTTGGAAAAAATCATTTTTTTCGCCCCGGGGACCCTGGTGGACCCACCGTTGGCCCCCACTGTGCATGGGCTGAACGGCCCTCCGGCTGCACCAAGTGACCACTGGTACCGGGGTCTACGTGTCTCGTTGGGCGATTCTGAGGGGTGGAAACCATAAAAAGTGGGGGGTTGCGGGTGGACTAGGTGCCCTCGGAATTCGTTTTTGAGCCACGTAGCCCAAGATACAGCCCGTTCTTGGTTTCGGGATGCTGGTGCACATTGCGCAGATTTTGGGGCTTTTTGGCGCCTTTTTGGGCCGTTTCTCGGACATATCGTGGAGTTAGAGGGCACCAAAGGTCCCTTGGTCACGAGAAAGTCAAGCCGCACGTGCAGTGTAGCAGCCGTTTGCCTTCGTTTGGCTGTTTTGAACCCTTACTAGGGCTGTTTTGGGCAAAAAATGGCTGTTTTTGGCCCAAAAAAGCGCAGATTTGGGAGGGCACCTCCCAACTTGGCGCCACCACCCCGGGCCGCCACCGGTGAGTTTTTGGCTCAAAACTTGGATTTCGCAAGGGCACCACCTAGGCTCTAGGATGGCTAAGGTAGAGTCAGGCCCGAGGCGTTGGGAAGGTGCAATGGCCAAAACGGCACGGAGACGTGCTTGTTGTTGCTTGTTGTTGCTTGTTGCTTGTTGCTTGTTAGCTAAATTTAAGGGGAGAGGGGTGTAGTAATATATATATATATATATATATATATATATATATATGTCTGAGACTCCCTTCGCTTCTCTACATATATGTCTGTGGTTTGTGACAAGGGGAAGGAAAGGCCTTTGGGCGAACTCAAGGCAACATTCAGTACTGCTATGAAAGTGCTGCAGTGCAGCAAAACAATCACCATTCACAGTGCATCTTGTTAGCTTTGTGTGTTTGCGCGCTTGGACGGGGCCTGCCGGAAAAGGTGCTGGGTTTGGGTCAACGAAGGGGGGGGGGTGGGGTCCCCCCCCCCTTCGGAGGGGGGTGGGGTCCCCCCCCCCTACAGCCCCCCAAACTGTCGAACACCCCTCGGGGTCACACATTGGCTGGCGCCAGCCCCCGTGAGCGATGGTGTGTTTTGCAATCTCCTGTTGTTAGCAAGCAAGCATACATCATGAGGTTGTACACTGGTGCGCCAATGTTTTGATCCTTGACAGTGGCGCCTCAATACAAATCACCATGTGCAATAGGATGATGTGCACAAGAAATTTTTTGCACAGTCCGGCGATGTAAATGCATGGACGTGGCTGACAAGGAACACACTGTGTTCAGCCGGGTAAAAGGAGTGGCGACAAAAAAAAAGGGTGATGCAAGGGGTAAGGCAGAATTAAAGGCCAAGGCATGGTACGACGGGTACGGCAAGACGTGGTACGCGGACGCGAAAACGTCACTGCTGATTTGCAAGAGATACGAGGAGATGTGCACTGAAACCGACAAGCTGCTAACCCATTACCTACGGCAGGCACACTACATGTGGTGCCAACAGGAACACATTGCGAACATGACACAGTGGTTCAGCGACAACTGCAAACGGAAAACAACACAATACTGGAACACCACAAGACAAGCACGAGAGACAATATACCTCATACGGAAACGGCCACGGAAACAATGGGACCCCACTTTGTGGGAAGTCCTATTGCAACCCCTACCAAAACGACACAAAACGCACTGGGATCCAAACGAGTGGGAAATCCCACTGACATGACCACAACCATCTCAATGGGAAACCATGGGGGCTCAGTCGTGAGCTGCAGCCCGTATGCACACCCTGGCATTGCCGAAATCTGTACTCTGCATTGAATTTGGCCCGCAGTGGCCCATGGCACATTATGAATTGGCCTATTTGACCAAAAAAAAATTGAAGGCCAAGGCATTGCGAGAGGACATGCACAACATGCAACAACTGGCACGAGATGAAGCAAAGACGCGGGAGCAGCAGCATGCTTAGCGGGTGGGGACCAAAGAAGGGGAGCAAGATGTCTCATGCTGTGAGTCTAAGGATCCAAATTTCTCTGAACCCTCCTCCTGTGAGTCTCCATCTGATAGCAGTTCTAGTAGTTTTGGGTCACCCAATGATGACCCCTCAGAGTTGCCTTGCAAAGCCTCGAAGAAGGCACCAAAAGCATCGGGGAAGCGTGCACCTCGCCCTAAGCCCCATGCAAAGAAATGATGAGCTTTGGTGCTTTCAGAGCTTTCCCTCCTTTTCCCCCTTTGGTGCATTGTCTTTCAAACAAAGTACATGGAAAGCACACCTTTGATTACGTTTTGAGCACTGCACAATGTTGATGTGGTGTGAGGTTACACATTGCATGCGTTCTTTATGAGCATCGGTATGGGTTGGGTAAGGTTGGTATGGGACTAAAGTTGAATGAACAAGAATTCTCAGCAAATATCCAGGGGAGGGTGAGGAGAAAGAGAAAACCCCTTGGGAGGGTGAGCAAGGGGAGACACACAGAGAGACAGAGGGCGAGGCACAAAGAGAGAGAGTGGGCGAGACACACACAGAGAGAGAAGCCCACAGAGCAAAAGGCCAGAGAGAGAGAGAGAGAGAGACCCGCAGAGCGAGGGTTAGAGACTAACCGGCACTGTGGGAGGGTGGTGGGTGCGAGCTGACCCAGATGTAGGCCAAAGCACAATCAAAAGCCACCTGGGGTGGTACAGAACTGGTCTGTGCTGTAGTGCAGCAAGGCAAAACACTGAACTGAGTGGTGATGACCATGCGCCTGTGACACGGGGGCGTATGCGAGCCCAGTATCCGTTGCCTCATGGCCACTACGGGAGTGGGTAGTATGTTATAGGAAAAACTGCCACCACGGGGGTAGGAAAATTTTTTCCAGCCCCCCTCCCCCAATACCATCCAACTCGGATGATTTTTCTGCACGCCTTCAACAGGCTTGTTTCTCACCCACCCCCTCCATTGAGTGCAGCGGGTGTAGTTCAGGGGAATACACCAGCTAAACGACATCTTCAGTGATCTACCTTCCGCCTTCTTCCTACCCCCAGCCACGACCCCACCTAGTCCAGTATGGCCGGATGAGTGCCCTTAGTCCCTCAATGTTGAATTGTCTCCACCCACGATGAATCTTCATGACTTGGAGTAGTACCACAACAATAGCCTTAGGTGATCTGTACATACCAACACCAACCCAATGTATATATGCGATTCACTCCGCAACTGTTGCAATGGAAATGATGATTGTGCCAATGCCATCCAAACATGCCTCTTTTTCTAAAAATTGGGTCTTGCAGCGCCCAGTTTTTTTTTAGGCACAACCACATTGCTGTGACCAAGACACAACTCTACCAAAAAAACCGGGCATAGCTTGCGAAACAATTTTGAGGTAAGCTGCGTGTGGGGAGAAAGAATGTGCATCAAGACCTTCCGTGACATTACCTCGCGCCCAACACCATCAAAACACGCTTTTTGTCCTTTTCAAAATGGGTTCCCATAGTGCCCCCCCCCCTTTTTTTCGCGCAATTGCATTGCCGTGGCCAAGAGGCAACTCTCCTAAAAATTCCATGCGTAGCCTGCAAAACGTTTTTGGAGTAAGCTGCCTTCAACAAGACACATCACATGATCAAGCGCAAGCACACCATACCAAACCATACCATGCCATGCCTTGCCAACCATGCGTTGCCTTGGTTTGGCAAGGTGAGGCGAGGCGAGCGAGCGCGCTCATGTGTGTGGAGAAAAAATCTGCATTGAAATACCAATGCCAATGCCTACCTTTTTTTTCGCACATCTGCATCGCCATTGCCAAGACGCAACTCTACCAAAAAAATCCAGGCATAGCTTGCGAAACAATTTAGGAGTAGGCTGCTTTTAACAAGACACATCATATGACAAGGCGCAAGCACAACCTACCAAATCATGCCATGCCATGCCATGCCAGCCATGCCTTGCCTTGCCTTGGTGAGGCCGGCCGAGGGGAATGAGCGCGCATCCGTGTGGAGAATGGATTTGCATCGAAATCCTCCTTGACATGCACTAACCCCTAGTGCCATTCAAACACCCTTTTTTTCTCAAAATAGGGCCTAGTTTTCTTCTTAGGCACCATTGCATTGCCGTGGCCAAGACACAACTATACCAAAAAATCCAGGCATAGCCGCCGAAACAATTTTGGAGTAAGCTGCCTTCAACAAGACACATCCGATGATAAGGCACAAGCACACCATACCAAACCATGCCATGCCATGCCATCCATGCGTTGCCTCGGCTTGGCAAGGCGAGGCGAGGCGAGGCGAGCGACCGCGTGCTTGTGTGTGGAGAAAGGAACTGCATCGAAATCCTTTGCCACTGAGGCCACTGTCCTACCGCACCTGAGGCCTACTCTGGAGCTGGGCTCGAGAGCCAAGTACAGTTGGAGAGAGGTGTGTGGATCAGAGCATTTATACACACCTTTTGGACCCCCTGTTACAATCCTGTGTTTTTGCCCCACCCACCGAACCCACAGAACATAAGCCCCCCCCCCCATTTAGACCTGCAGTGCAGCAAGGCAAAACATTGAACTGAGTGGTGATGACCATGCGCCTGTGACACGGGGGCGTATGCGAGCCCAGTATCCGTTGCCTCATGGCCCCATTTAGACCGACCCCACCCACTGCAATGACCCCCTCAAATACAACGACCCCTTCTAGTCGCTGGGGCATGCCAACACAAGAAATCGACCCATTCTCAGACTTGTGCCCCAAGCACCTTGGGCACCTTCCTTGGGTCTGCTGGGAATGTTTAGACCTGCCCTCCGCCCTCCACACAAATGGCACACGCATGTTAGATAGAACGACCCCCCCTCAAATACACCGACCCCCCGAAAATTCCGCACTGTGCTACCTGAAATTAACGACAGAGGCGTTCTATACAGGGAGGGGGTTTGCAGCACCATTGTTTGAGCCAGCTTGGTATTTCTGTCAGCATAGACAGACGGTAAATTTGCAGAGTAACACAGCAGTGCTCGTTTGCGGGGTAGGGGTCAAGGAAGCGTTGAAACGAAGACTACAATCCCCTCCTGCGTTATGTGGCCTGCGGGCAACCACCGGGGCATGGGTGTGTAACCAAGGAGGAACACTTGCATCCGAGATGGAGGCTGTGCCCCATTGGGTATTGTGCTGCATGCGCGGCGTGTGTGCCAGTTTTCAGATGCGTACCCCCCCCCCCCCCTGTATAAGCTACGCCCTTGTCCAAGCTACAGTAGGCGTAGGGACCGTAATAATTGTGTACGTAACTTTAATTACGTACGAAATGTAGTGCGGCCAGATAAGACATAGGTTTGTCGTCACATTTGCCAATTACATGGAGCCATGGACACATGCAACATGCCACATGCAAGGCAAGCTCATTCCCAAGAATTTGAAGTTGTCCGAGCCCAAACTAGCCCCTAAGCCTCAGCCAAAAGCATCTTCAAGTGGTGAGCATGTGCAATTGTTCCGCATGGTGTATGGTCGCCAGAAGGGTTTCCAAGCCGAACATTTGTAGGCTTCGCATTCTTCATTGCTTGTGCCAACATGGGTGTGAACCTGAAAATTTCATGTTCCCAAGGCTGTCTTGTGTTTGCATACACTTGGAAATGTGGGCAGAGGTCAAGGTGCACCCATACCATGCGCGCGCGCACGTTTGTGTCGGTAGCTGTATGTGTTTCGCGCAAGCTACGCCCTTGTCCAAGCTACAGTGGGCGTCCGGACCGTAATAATTCCGTACATTGGTGTAGCTTATACAAGGGGGGGGGGGGTAGCCTCAATGACGTCATGACTTGATTGTTTTGGTTGTTTGCCTGACAGGTGTCTGGCGGTAAGTGCACGCTGTGCCCTACTGTGCCATGAAGTCCGCTCTCCGTCCTCGCTGGATTTGCGTTTGGCTCTGATTCCCCTTCTCATGGCGTGCGTGTGTATGTTGAAGACTGAAGGAGTGGTCAATGTGTGTTTGTGCATGTCTGACCATGTTTGCTGTTGCCACGACAAAGCGTTGCATAGATGGTGCTCGCTTGGTGTCTCTGTCTCCTTCGCCAGAAAATGTAGCCCATGGGGGATGTTCATGCGATTGGGGCAATGCGCTTCAACAAGGTTTTGAAGGGGATCCGGTTGGTGCTGATCGGCATCAATGTTGTGGTGTATTTCACGCATGCCAACTTCCCCGCCTTCTTGCACCAGCTCCTTGGGAAGAGCACCACACCATTCCTGCTGTGGTTCTCGGGGGCCTTGTTGGGGCTGTACCTCGTCGACTACTTGATCTGCCTCAAACAAAGCCCTTCCTTCCTGCGAAGTCCGCTGGGCGTCTTCGAGGCACTGGTTCTGGTCATCTCGGGGGCCTTACTGCCGTTCGGGCCGGAGTACCTGGGCCCCCAATGCCTCCGGGCCCTCCACCTCTTCGAGTTCATCCGATACCTGCCCTTCGTCGGCGAAACGGTTTTGATGGCCTTGAGGGTCCTCGAAAGGGCCATCCCCATGGCACGCGAGTCCGTGGCCTTCCTCGTCTTCTTCCTGGCGCTGTTCTCGCTCATGGGCATGGAGTTCTTCGACTCCTCGCTGTCGCGGCGCTGCATGCACGAGTCCACGGGCGAGCCCCGGGTGAACGCCAAGTTCTGCAAGGCCGACAACGCGACGTCCTGGTCCGTCCTGGGGCCGGCGGCCTACTGCGGGGCCCCGTACGTCTGCCAGGCCGGGGTGGTCAACCCGCACTTCGGGTTCACCAGCTTCGACAACTGCCCCAGTGCTATGCTGACGCTGTTCCAGGTCGCCACTCTGTACGACTGGTCGCGGTACCTGTACGCCCTTCAGGTAATGATCAACTTACTGTGCGGGGGCAGGGGCAGGGGCAGGGGCAGGGGCAGGGGCAGGGGCAGGGGCATGGGCAGGGGCAGGGGCAGGGGCAGGGGCAGGGGCAGGGGCAGGGGCAGGGGCAGGGGCAGGGGCAGGGGCAGGGGCAGGGGCAGGGGCAGGGGCAGGGGCAGGGGCAGGGGCAGGGGCTGGGGCAGGGGCAGGGGCAGGGGCAGGGGCAGGGGCAGGGGCAGGGGCAGGGGCAGGGGCACTTCCCAATTGCTCTGTGCACGCCGTCCCCCGTTGCCATCCTGTGTGACCGGTCGCGGCACCCGCACGCCCCTCAGGAAGCCGAGTATCTCTACGGGACGATGCTCTTCTTCTTCGGAGCCATCGTCATTCTGAATTGGGTGATGATCAACTTGTTCATCGCGGTCATCGCCTCCGCGTACACCGGCACCGTGGTCGCCTCCGCCACGGAGGCCGCGCCGCCCGCTCCCCTGGGCCAGGCCTCCAAGAGCGAGGCCTACGCCTCCTTCCGGCCCCGGATCGAGGACAAGGCCGAGCAGGCCCTGCACCAGCTCGTGATCGTGCAGTCCGGGGAGTGGGACCCGCCCGCCCGCGGCCGCGACTCTGTCTTGGCGCTGTCGGGCACCTCCAAACTGCGGGCGGTGCTCACGGGCCCGGCAAACCCCGGGAACCCGCGGCCCGTGTACCTGCTGAGCCAGGCCCCGAACTATCCGGAGTCGCAGCCGCGCTACAGCGTTGAGGCGGCCGGGCTGCCCACCGCCATGGACATGACCCCGCGGCGCATCCGGGACGAGAAGCTACTCCGCAGGATCGCCAGCACCCCCCGGACCGTCTGCAGCTCCGTGAACAGCCCCGCCTCGTCCCCCCGACAAGGCTCAGGTGTGCGACCAGTCGCTGAATATGGGCAATGGGCCTTTCGCCGCTCGGAAACGCATGCGACTCACTGTCGAATGGGTGGGTAGGTCTACGAAATCGACCCAAGACACGCACCGCGTGCGCCCGGCGCGTGTGCCGCGTGCGCGCCACGGGGGGGGGGGGCGACTCCGCGGGTCCTGGGACGCCAACTACCTCCCCCCCCCCCCCCCTAGGGGCCTTTGGCCAACAGTTAGTTGCCAAAGGTGTCGCCCTCAGGCGTCCATGGGCGCCTAAGGCGCCCGATGCTACATGAACACCAAAGGTGCCCTAAGGAAAATTTTGTCCAATTTGCACCCCAACACTATCCTTAAGCCCAACCTTGACTCTAACATCCACCCCCAACCCTCATCCTACTTCTATCCCTACACCTAACCCTAACCCTAATCAAGACTGACTATTGGGACCGAGCTGGTGGGGGAGGGAACATCAGCTATGACTGGTGAGGGACATCAAGAATGATTCACACATTGATGGCTCTTGACAAAGTGAAATCACCTTGCAAGCGAACTCCATAACCACAAGGCCCACTTTCAAGGCTTTTTGGACTTGTGAGGGGCCAAAATGCCCCAAAATGGGCTCAAAATGGGCTCATTTCACCCGTTGGTGCACCCCAAATGGTCTAGGATGAGGGTTGGAAAAATGCGTTTTTGACCCATTTTTGACCCATTTTTGGTCCCAAAAACAGCCCATTTTCAAGGCATTTTGGGATTTTTGGAGGACCAAAATGGGCCACCACAAGCTCAAAACGGTCCAAAAACACTTGTTTTAGCATCACACAAGGTCTAGGATCATTTTTGAGAAAAGTCATCTTTTTGCCCCTATTGGACCCTGTTGACCCATTTGGGCACCCACCTGTTTGGGCTTGAGCTTGCAGCTTGCCGTAGCCTACCGGGCCTAGGTATTGGGGTCTAGGTGTCCGTTTGGGCAATTCTGAGGGGTGGAAACCACAAAAAGTGGGGGGTTGCGGGTGGAGTAGGTGCCCTGGGAATCGCATTTTGAGCCATGTAGCCAAAGATATGGCCTATTCTTGGTTTGTGGCCGTCGGCATTTGGAGCTTCTGGGGGCCTTTTTGGGCCGTTTCCGGGACATATCATGGAGTTAGAGGGCCGCAAAGAGCTCGTTGACACGGGGAAGTCAAGCCGCAAGTGGAGTGTACCCACCGTTTCCCTTCATTTGGCCGTTTGGAATGTGTTCTAGGGCTTTTTTGGCCCAAAAATGGCTGTTTTTGGCCCTAAAATGCAGTTTTTGAAACTGAGATCCGCCACTTGCGAATCCCGTTCCCGGCCGCCACCGTTGAGTTTCTCGCTCAAACTTTGTGTGATTGTACTTCACACCCATAGGTAACATGCACCAAAACTTCACCGGAAGCTGAAGCACCACGACGGAGCTATGATTTTTACCCATTTCGCGCGTGTTGCTGCTTGCTTGCTGCTTGCTGCTGCTAAACCTGGTAGGACCACCCTAGACACTAAAAAGGGTTATAAAACCAAGACTGGTTCCACCAGCTCGGTGACCCTAGCCCTAACCCTAGGCCTGGCCCTCACCCTAGGCTAGGGTCAGAGTGAGTGTTGGGGTCCAAAATGGCGAGCAATGATGTGGCAAAGCAGCCATGAATGAAATTGGGGGGATCTTGTTCAGCCCAATCAACATGGCCAAACCAACTGGCTGCAAAGGTTAGGGCTAGGTTTAGGTGATGGTATGGTTAGAGGGAGGGCAAGGGGAGGTAAGGGGAGCCTGTGCCCCCCTGCCCCCCCCCACCCAACACCCCAAATCGCCCCACCTGGACCCCCCCCCCACCACCCCGAATTGCCCCACTTGGACCCCCCCCCCCCAACAGACCCTCCTGGAGCCCCCCCCCCCGAGCCCCTTCTATACCCCCCCCCCCCCATTCGCCCTCCCTGAACCCCCCCCTCACATCCCCCCCCCCCCCCAAGGGGCCTCCGGCCAACAGTTAGTTGGGGGGGTAGTTGGCGTCCAAAACTGAGGGGTCGCCCCCCCCCCCCCCCCCGTGGCGCGCGCCCCGTGTATAGTACTCCCTCCCTCTGGGGGGTGCTGTGGCAGGGCCCTGGCCCCACAGACCTGCAGCCAAGACAGCGCAAAAGACGTCACAGCACACACGCCACCCCGCCCCCCGAAATGGCAGCATCACTACTTTACATGACCCCATTCTTCCGCGTCCAAGTTTGGGTGTCATTGTCTGCCTTCGGTCCGGAGGCCTCAGTGGATTCCTCCCTCCCATGCCTCCGTCTGTCCCTCCAGGAAGCTTCCACCTCAGCCCCCCCGTCTTGGACCGGATCAGCCTCTACCGGCCCGTGCACCGCGGCCCCGCGCACACGTCCCCGCGGCGGATCAACCCCCAGGAGCTGGTGGGCGGCGACGGGGGGGCGGCGGCGCCTCCGGACGCGAAGGGGCCGGCGGCGCTGCCGCCGCTGCCACTGCCCGCAACGAGCCCGACAAGCCCGCGAAGTCCTGCACAGGCCGCCCCCGCCGCGCCACTGCGGCACCGGATCTACTACTGGTTGAACGGGAAAGAATATGAGGTCCAAGTGGTGTCAGGGGGATGCGCATTTATGGGTTAGGGTTAGGGTCAGAGTCACCGAGCTGGTGGAACCAGTCTTGGTTTTATAACCCTTTTTAGGGTCTAGGGTGGACCTACCAGGTTTAGCAGCAGCAGCAGCAAGCAGCAAGCAGCAGCAAGCAGCAAGCAGCAGCATGCGCGAAATGGGGAAAAATCAGAATTCCGTCGTGGTGCTTTGGATTTGGTTTGAAATTTTGGTGCATGATACCTATGGTGTGAGGGACATCCACACAAAGTTTGAGCAAGAAACTCAACGGTGGCGGCCGGGAACGGGATTCGCAAGTGGCGGACCTCGGTTTCAAAAACTGTAATTTAGGGCCAAAAACAGCCATTTTTGGGCCAGAACAGCCCTGGAACCTATTCCAAACGGGCCAAATGAAGGGAAACGGTGGGTACACTCCACTTGCGGTTTGACTTCCCCGTGTCAACGAGCTCTTTGCGGCCCTCTAACTCCATGATATGTCCCGGAAATGGCCCAAATAGGCGCCCAGAAGCCCCAAATTTTGTGTAGACTGGCTGGCAACAGCCACAAACCAAGAACAGGCCATATCTTTGGCTACATGGCTCAAAATGCGATTCCCAGGGCACCTAATCCACCCGCAATCCCCCACTTTTTGTGGTTTCCACCCCTCAGAATTGCCCAAACGGACGCCTAGACTCCCGTACCTAGGCCCGGTAGGCTGCGGCAAGCTGCAAGCTCAAGCCCAAACAGGTGGGTGCCCAAATGGGTCAACAGGGTCCAATAGGGGCAAAAGATGACTTTTCTCAAAAATGATCCCAGACCTTGTGTGATGCTAAAACAAGTGTTTTTGGACCGTTTTGAGCTTGTGGTGGCCCATTTTGGTCCTCCGAAAACCCAAAATGCCTTGAAAATGGGCTGTTTTGGGACCAAAAATGGGTCAAAAATGGGTCAAAAACACATTTTTCCAACCCTCATCCTAGACCATTTGGGGTGCACCAACGGGTGACATGAGCCCATTTTGAGCCCATTTTGGGGGCATTTTGGCCCCTCACAAGTCCAACAAAAGCCTTGAAAGTGGGTGAAGGGATCACTTGCAAGCTGATTCCACTTTGTCAACGGGCTTCAATGTGTGACTCATTGGTGTCCCTCACCATTCATAGCTGATGTTCCCTCCCCCACCAGCTCGGTCCCAATATTCAGTCTTGATTAAGGTTAGAGCCAGGCTAAGGGCCATTTGGGGTGCGTGAACAAGTGCAATGAGCCCTTTTGGACACCATAGCAAGCCATTTTGGCCCCTCCAAAGTCACAAAATGTATTGAAAATGGGCTGTTTTGGGACCACAATCAGTCAAAAATGGATAAAAATGTGTTTTTCCAAAGATACTTTTGGACTATTTGGGGTGCACAAACAAGTGGAATGAGTCCATTTTGAGCCCATGTTGAGCAAGTTTGGCCCCTCTTAAGGCTCAAAGGGCCTTGAAAATGGGCCAATTTGCGACCACAAATGGCTCAAAACCTGGTCAAAACCATGGTTTTCCAAACATGATCCTAGTCCAGTTGTGGTGCCCAAACGGATGAATACAGCTCATTTTGAGCCCCATTTGAGACGCTCTCGTCCACTTTCCAGTGCGTACCTGATTTGTCGTTGAAGTCTCCTAGACAATGTTCCTTCCCCCACCAGCTCGGTCCCAATATTCAATCCTGGTTAGGGTTAGGGTCACCGAGCTGGTGGAACCAGTCTTGGTTTTATAACCCTTTTTAGGGTCTAGGGTGGACCTACCAGGTTTAGTAGCAGCAAGCAGCAGCAAGCAGCAACACGCGCGCAATGGGTAAAAATCAGAACTCCGTCGTGGTGCATCAGAATCAGGTGAAATTTCGGTGGATGATACCTATGGGTGTGAAGTACAATCACACAAAGTTTGAGCGAGAAACTCAACGGTGGCGGCCGGGAACGGGATTCGCAAGTGGCGGACCTCAGTTTCAAAAACTGCATTTTAGGGCCAAAAACAGCCATTTTTGGGCCAAAAAAGCCCTAGAACACATTCAAACGGCCAAATGAAGGGAAACGGTGGGTACACTCCACTTGCGGTTTGACTTCCCCGTGTCAACGAGCTCTTTGTGGCCCTCTAACTCCACGATATGTCCCGGAAATGGCCCAAAAAGGCCCCTAGAAGCTCCAAATGCCGACGGCCACAAACCAAGAATAGGCCATATCTTTGGCTACATGGCTCAAAATGCGATTCCCAGGGCACCTACTCCACCCGCAACCCCCCACTTTTTGTGGTTTCCACCCCTCAAAATTGCCCAAACGGACACCTAGACCCCAATACCTAGGCCCGGTAGGCTGCGGCAAGCTGCAAGCTCAAGCCCAAACAGGTGGGTGCCCAAATGGGTCAACAGGGTCCAGTAGGGGCAAAAACATGACTTTTCTCAAAAATGATCCCAGACCTTGTGTGATGCTAAAACAAGTGTTTTTGGACGGTTTTGAGCTTGTGGTGGCCCATTTTGGTCCTCCAAAAATCCCAAAATGCCTTGAAAATGGGCTGTTTTTGGGACCAAAAATGGGTCAAAAATGGGTCAAAAACGCATTTTTCCAAACCTCATCCTAGACCATTTGGGGTGCACAAACGGGTGACATGAGCCCATTTTGAGCCCATTTTGGGGCATTTTGGCCCCTCACAAGTCCAAAAAGCCTTGAAAGTGGGCCTTGTGGTTATGGAGTTCGCTTGCAAGGTGATTTCACTTTGTCAAGAGCCATCAATGTGTGAATCATTCTTGATGTCCCTCACCAGTCATAGTTGATGTTCCCTCCCCCACCAGCTCGGTCCCAATAGTCAGTCTTGATTAAGGTTAGAGTTAGGCTTAGGGCCATTTGGGGTGCGTGAACAAGTGCAATGAGCCCTTTTGGAGCCCATAGCAAGCCATTTTGGCCCCTCCAAAGTCACAAAATGTATTGAAAATGGGCTGTTTTGGGACCACAAATCAGTCAAAAATGGATAAAAATGTGTTTTCCCAAAGATACTTTTGGACTATTTGGGGTGTGGAATGAGTCCATTTTGAGCCCATGTTGAGCAATTTTGGCCCCTCTTAAGGCTCAAAGGGCCTTGAAAATGGGCCAATTTGCGACCACAAATGGCTCAAAACCTGGTCAAAACCATGGTTTTCCAAACATGATCCTAGTCTAGTTGTGGTGCCCAAATGGATGAATACAGCTCATTTTGAGCCCCATTTGAGACGCTCTCGTCCACTTTCCAGTGCGTACCTGATTTGTCGTTGAAGTCTCCTAGACAATGTTCCTTCCCCCACCAGCTCGGTCCCAATATTCAATCCTGGTTAGGGTTAGGGTCACCGAGCTGGTGGAACCAGTCTTGGTTTTATAACCCTTTTTAGGGTCTAGGGTGGACCTACCATGGGTGTGAAGTACAATCACACAAAGTTTGAGCGAGAAACTCAACGTTGGCGGCCGTGAACGGGATTCGCCAGTGGCGGACCTCAGTTTCAAAAACTGCATTCTAGGGCCAAAAACAGCCATTTTTGGGCCAAAAAAGCCCCGGAACACATTCCAAACGGCCAAATGAAGGGAAATGGTGGGTACACTGCACGTGCGGCTTGACTTCCCCGTGTCAACGAGCCCTTTGCGGCCCTCTAACTCCACGATATGTCCCGGAAATGGCCCAAAAAGGCCCCTAGAAGCTCCAAATGCCGACGGCCACAAACCAAGAATAGGCCATATCTTTGGCTACATGGCTCAAAATGCGATTCCCAGGGCACCTACTCCACCCGCAACCCCCCACTTTTTGTGGTTTCCACCCCTCAGAATTGCCCAAACGGACACCTAGACCCCAATACCTAGGCCCGGTAGGCTACGGCAAGCTGCAAGCTCAAGCCCAAACAGGTGGGTGCCCAAATGGGTCAACAGGGTCCAATAGGGGCAAAAAGATGACTTTTCTCAAAAATGATCCTCGACCATGTGCGACGCTAGAACAAATGTTTTTGGACCGTTTTGAGCTTGTGGCGGCCCATTTTGGTCCTCCAAAAATCCCAAAATGCCTTGGAAATGGGCTGTTTTGGGACCAAAAATGGGTAAAAAATGGGTCAAAAACGCATTTTTCCAACCCCCATCCTAGACCATTTGGGGTGCACCAACGGGTGAAATGAGCCCATTTTGAGCCCATTTTGGGGCATTTTGGCCCCTCACAAGTCCAAAAAGCCTTGAAAGTGGGCCTTGTGGTTATGGGGTTCGCTTGCAAGGTGATTTCACTTTGTCAAGAGCCATCAATGTGTGAATCATTCTTGATGTCCCTCACCAGTCATAGTTGATGTTCCCTCCCCCACCAGCTCGGTCCCAATATTCAGTCTTGATTAAGGTTAGGGTTAGGATTAGGGGTTAGGATCACCGAGCTGGTGGAACCAGTCTTGGTTTTATAACCCTTTTTAGTGTCCAGGGTGGTCCTACCAGGTTTAGCAGCAAGCAAGCAGCAAGCAAGCAGCAGCACGCGCGAAATGGGTAAAAATCAGAACTCCGTCGTCGTGCTTCAGCTTCCGGTGAAGTTTTGGTGCATGATACCTATGGGTGTGAAGTACAATCACACAAAGTTTGAGCGAGAAACCCAGCGGTGGCGGCCGGGAACGGGATTCGCCAGTGGCGGATCTCAGTTTCAAAAACTGCAGTTTAGGGCCAAAAACAGCCATTTTTGGGCCAAAAAAGCCCCGGAACACATTCCAAACGGCCAAATGAAGGGAAACGGTGGGTACACTGCACGTGCGGCTTGACTTTCCCGTGCCAACGAGCTCTTTGTGGCCCTCTAACTCCATGATATGTCCCGGAAACGGCCCAAAAAGGCCCCCAGAAGCTCCAAATGCCGACGGCCACAAACCAAGAATAGGCCATATCTTTGGCTACATGGCTCAAAATGCGATTCCCAGGGCACCTACTCCACCCGCAACCCCCCACTTTTTGTGGTTTCCACCCCTCAAAATTGCCCAAACGGACACCTAGACCCCAGTATCTAGGCCCCGTAGGCTGCGGCAAGCTGCAAGCTCAAGCCCAAACAGGTGGGTGCCCAAATGGGTCAACAGGGTCCAATAGGGGCAAAAAGATGACTTTTCTCAAAAATGATCCCAGACCTTGTGTGATGCTAAAACAAGTGTTTTGGACGGTTTTGAGCTTGTGGTGGCCCATTTTGGTCCTCCGAAAACCCAAAATGCCTTGAAAATGGGCTGTTTTGGGACCAGAAATGGGTCAAAAACACATTTTTCCAACCCTCATCCTAGACCATTTGGGGTGCACCAACGGGTGACATGAGCCCATTTTGAGTCCATTTTGGGGCATTTTGGCCCTCACAAGTCCAAAAAGCCTTGAAAGTGGGCCTTGTGGTGAAGGGGATCACTTGCAAGCTGATTCCACTTTGTCAAGAGCCATCAATGTGTGAATCATTCTTGATGTCCCTCACCAGTCATAGTTGATGTTCCCTCCCCCACCAGCTCGGTCCCAATATTCAGTCTTGATTAAGGTTAGGGTTAGGATTAGGGGTTAGGATCACCGAGCTGGTGGAACCAGTCTTGGTTTTATAACCCTTTTTAGTGTCCAGGGTGGTCCTACCAGGTTTAGCAGCAAGCAAGCAGCAAGCAAGCAGCAGCACGCGCGAAATGGGTAAAAATCAGAACTCCGTCGTCGTGCTTCAGCTTCCGGTGAAGTTTTGGTGCATGATACCTATGGGTGTGAAGTACAATCACACAAAGTTTGAGCGAGAAACCCAGCGGTGGCGGCCGGGAACGGGATTCGCCAGTGGCGGACCTCAGTTTCAAAAACTGCAGTTTAGGGCCAAAAACAGCCATTTTTGGGCCAAAAAAGCCCCGGAACACATTCCAAACGGCCAAATGAAGGGAAACGGTGGGTACACTGCACGTGCGGCTTGACTTTCCCGTGCCAACGAGCTCTTTGTGGCCCTCTAACTCCATGATATGTCCCGGAAACGGCCCAAAAAGGCCCCCAGAAGCTCCAAATGCCGACGGCCACAAACCAAGAATAGGCCATATCTTTGGCTACATGGCTCAAAATGCGATTCCCAGGGCACCTACTCCACCCGCAACCCCCCACTTTTTGTGGTTTCCACCCCTCAAAATTGCCCAAACGGACACCTAGACCCCAGTATCTAGGCCCCGTAGGCTGCGGCAAGCTGCAAGCTCAAGCCCAAACAGGTGGGTGCCCAAATGGGTCAACAGGGTCCAATAGGGGCAAAAAGATGACTTTTCTCAAAAATGATCCTAGACCTTGTGTGATGCTAAAACAAGTGTTTTGGACGGTTTTGAGCTTGTGGTGGCCCATTTTGGTCCTCCGAAAACCCAAAATGCCTTGAAAATGGGCTGTTTTGGGACCAGAAATGGGTCAAAAACACATTTTTCCAAACCTCATCCTAGACCATTTGGGGTGCACCAACGGGTGACATGAGCCCATTTTGAGTCCATTTTGGGGCATTTTGGCCCTCAGAAGTCCAAAAAGCCTTGAAAGTGGGCCTTGTGGTGAAGGGGATCACTTGCAAGCTGATTCCACTTTGTCAACGGGCTTCAATGTGTTTATCATTGTTGATGTCCCTCACCAGTCATAGCTGATGTTCCCTCCCCCACCAGCTCGGTCCCAATATTTAGTCTTGATTAGGGTCACTGAGCTGGTGGAACCAGTCTTGGTTTTATAACCCTCTTTAGTGTCTAGGGTGGACCTAACAAGTTTGGCAAGCAAGCAAGCAAGCAAGCAAGCAAGCAAGCAACAAGCAAGCAAGCAAGCAGCAAGCAACAAGCACGCGCAAAATGGGGAAAAATCACATCTCCGTCCTGGTGCTTCGTATTCGGCCAATATTTTGGTGGATGCTACCTAAGGGTGTGAGCAACAACCACACAAAGTACGAGCCAGGAACTCAACGGTGGCGGCCGGGAACGGGCGTCGCAAGTACCGGACCTCTATTTCAAAGTCTGCAATTTAGGGCCAAAATCAGCCTTTTTTGGCCCAAAACCGCCCTAGAACCTGCAAAAAGCGGCCAAAAGAAGGGAAATAGTGGCAACTCTACACGTGCAGCTAGACTTCCCCGTGCTGAAGGGCCCACTAGGGCCCTCTAACTCAACAATATGTCCGCGAAACACCCCCCAAAGGCCCCCAAAATCCCTAGAATTTGTGCACATTGGCCGCTGACAGCCCCAAACCAAAAACGGACCATATCTTGGGCTACGTGGCTCAAAACGCGACTTCGAGCGCACCTAATCCACCCGCAACCACCCACTTTTGGTGTTTTCCACCCCTCAAAATTGCCCTAACCGACGCCTTGACCCCGGACCTAAGCCCGGTGGGCCGCGTCAAGCTGCCAGATGTAACCCAAAGAGGTGGGTGCCAAAATGGGTCAACAAGGTCCACCGGGTGCAAAAAAATGACTTTTTTCAAAAATTATCTTGGACCACATGGAATGCCAAAACAAGTGTTTTTGGCGCGTTTAGAGCTCATGGTGGCCCGTTTTGGCCCTCCTAAAATCCCAAAATGCCTTGAAAATGGGCTGTTTTGCGACCAAAAATGGGTCACAAATGGGTCAAAAATGTGTTTTTCCAAAAATGATCCTAAACCATTTAGGGTGCCTAAACAAGTGAAATGAGCCCATTTTGAGCCCATTGCAAGCCATTTTGGCCACTCCAAAGTCACAAAATTCCTTGAAAATGGGTTGTTTTGCGACCAAAAATGGGTCAAAAATGGGTCAAAAATGGATCAAATCTGTGTTTTTCCAAAAATGATCCTACACCATTTGGGGTGCCTAAACAAGTGAAATGAGCCCTTTCTGAGCCCATTGCAAGCCATTTTGGCCACTCTAGAGTCACAAAATGTATTGAAAATGGGCTGTTTTGGGACCACAAATCAGTCAAAAATGGATAAAAATGTGTTTTCCCAAAGATACTTTTGGACTATTTGGGGTGCACAAACAAGTGGAATGAGTCCATTTTGAGCCCATGTTGAGCAATTTTGGCCCCTCTTAAGGCTCAAAGGGCCTTGAAAATGGGCCAATTTGCGACCACAAATGGCTCAAAACCTGGTCAAAACCATGGTTTTCCAAACATGATCCTAGTCCAGTTGTGGTGCCCAAACGGATGAATACAGCTCATTTTGAGCCCCATTTGAGACGCTCTCGTCCACTTTCCAGTGCGTACCTGATTTGTCGTTGAAGTCTCCTAGACAATGTTCCTTCCCCCACCAGCTCGGTCCCAATATTCAATCCTGGTTAGGCTTAGGGTTAAGGTATGGGGACGGGTCATGCCGGGAAGAGGACTGGCCCTATGGCTGTGGTTGTGGTGCGGCGGGAGGCGCGCCAGGGTACATAGGGGAGGGCCCCCTCCCAGTGACGTGCTCAGGTAACGGTGCAGTGTGCAGAGTGCAGCACCACGCTGACCCAAACTGGGTCGGGGGTCTGCTCACCTCGCTTTGCTCCATGGAGCTTCAGGTGAAAAGCGTCAGCATGGGGGTTCGTTGTCATGTCTGACACTGATGATGTTGCCTCCCTTCTCACGCAAAACAAGGTACATTTCCATTACGTCTCGTAGACCTGTTTTGCGAAAGGCGCCTGGCGCCGCTCTTTGGCTCTTGACAAGCTTGTCTCTCCCTCTTGTGAACTGACAGTGCTGCCTGTTGTGCTGACGCCTCGCCAACCATCACCACCACACGTGACGGCTCACACGTCACCGTACGGGGGGGTAGTACGGACACGATCCCCGTTTTTGGTTCCTGCCCCAAAGCCGCGAGGGGATTGCCCCCGGTCCAATGCCCCACCGTTCACCCACCGGAGCGCACTGCAGTGCGGTCCGCACGCAAGAGTATTGTGTGCGGGTCGCGGTGGGCATCTGCGTGCCGGCCGTCGGGTTTCAGGGGGGGGGGGATGCCGGTGGTGCGGTTGTGGCGGCGGGAAGCGAAGCACCGCTCTGCTTTGCCGACGCCGTGGGGCTGGTGCGTTGGGCGGTGTTGCCGTTTGCAGAAAGCGAGTGAGCCCTGGGCCACGGCACCTGCGAGGGGCCAAAAACACGCCGAAAAAGGATGGGCCCACGGGGGTGGGATTAGACCCTGTTTTGAGCGGGAACAAGGACATGGTGCGAAAACTGGAGTTGTTGCATGATCCAGGTCCGTTACTTTAGACGGTGAATGCGTGCAGTTGGCAGGGCAACAGGCCACAAATCGTGTGTACACAGCCTTTTGTTTGTTGTCCTGTACAGCAACGCCTCTTTCATGGCTTCTGGGGTATTGTTCAACTACCCTGTGCCTGCGCAGGCGATGCGAATACTCCCTCTGAGAGAGTGGGTGGGGGAGAGGGGTTCTTCCGCGGTGCACCACATTGGGTGGAGACCGGGCTGGGGACCTGGGGGTGAGTAGCCGCATGAGTAGCAGCAGGGGCAGGGGTAGTGGCAGGGGCAGGGGTAGTGGCAGGGGCAGGGGCAGGGGCAGGGGCAGGCCCTTTGCACACCCACAGGCCTTGTGCACGTTCGTCGCGACATTGAACTGCCTCGTCATCGCCTGCGAGTACGTCGGGCAGTCGCAGGCTTACGGGAACGCGCTCCGGATCGGGGAGGTCTGCTGCGCCGGCTTCTTCCTCATCACCGCCGCGCTGGACCTGATCACGATGCCCTCCCTCCGCGTCTGGGCCTCTTCTCCGAGCAACGCGGTCGATCTGACGATCGCGCTGCTGTCCCTGCCTTCGGCCGTGGCCTACGTCTTGTTTCGCGAAAGCTACGTCTTCCCGAGCTTCGCGTTCCTGCGCGTCATCCGCATGTGGCGCATCGTGCGCTGGGGCGGGCGCTTCACGGAGCTGAATCGGATCGGCCTCTGCTTTAAGAACACGCTGATCCCGATCCTCTCCCTGTTCATCCTCATCCTCGTTATCATCCTGGTTTGAATGCGCTGCTTGTTTTTAGCAATTGTCTCTGCAGAGACATTTTTGGATGTGCAGCCACATTTGCATGTTCATTTCCACTTGCCTAAGCCTAGAGGATACGTGCAAATGTAAGTGTACACACAAATGTAAGTGTACATGCAAATGTAACTGTACACACAAATGTAAGTGTACATGCAAATGTACACCCTGGGTCTGCATGTTGTACTGACGACATGTTTGAGATTGTTGTCCGTTTCGGACGGTGCCTGTGTTGCTTGCTGCCTCTTTTTGTGAACAGGCAGCTGCCATGTCTTCATACAAATTCACGCCACGGGCTGTTGCTTCCCCGGATGCACCACAAAAGCCGTTGACGCGCAAAAGGGCTCGCTCTGGGGGTGTAGAGTGGGTGCAGGTGACTTGGCATGAGCCTGGTAGCCGGGCAAAAAAGCCCCGTACCTCCCGTGGGGTAGCTCAAACAACGAAACGTGGACCTCACAACCGACGGCCTGCGGGCCATGCCCCTTAACGAAGGTTGGGTGCCAGTGAAGGCACAGAGGTTGCAGGATTGGCAAAAATTGAAAAAATATGTCCCTGTCCCCAAACAGGGGGATGTCTGCCCATGTAAGTGTACATTCAAATGTATGTGTACATGCAAATGTAAGTGTACATACAAATGTAAGTGTACATGCAAATGTAAGTGTACATGCAAATGTAAGTGTACACACAAATGTAAGTGTACATGCAAATTTAAATGTACATGCAAATGTAAGTGTACATGCAAATGTAAGTGTACACACAAATGTAAGTGTACACACAAATGTAAGTGTACATGCAAATGTGAGTGTACATGCAAATGTAAGTGTACACACAAATGTAAGTGTACATGCAAATGTAAGTGTACACACAAATGTAAGTGTACATGCAAATTTAAATGTACATGCAAATGTAAGTGTACACACAAATGTAAGTGTACACGCAAATGTAAGTGTACATGCAAATGTAAGTGTACACACAAATGTAAGTGTGCATACAAATGTAAGTGCACATTCAAATGTAAGTGTACACACAAATGTGAGTGTGCATACAAATGTAAGTGTACACACAAATGTAAGTGTACACACAAATGTAAGTGTACATGCAAATGTAAGTGTACATGCAAATGTGAGTGTACACACAAATGTAAGTGTACACACAAATGTAAGTGTACATGCAAATGTGAGTGTACATGCAATTGTAAGTGGACATGCAAATGTATGTGGACACACAAATGTAAGTGTACATGCAAACATATGTGTACATACAAGTGTAAGTGTACATACAAATGTAAGTGTACATGCAAACATATGTGGACATGCAAATGCAAGTGTACATGCAAATGTAAGTGTACATGCAAATGTAAGTCTACATGCAAATGTGAGTGTACGTGCAAATGTATGTGTACATGCAAGTGTAAGTGTGCATACAAATGTGAGTGTACATGCAAATGTAAGTGTACATACAAGTGTAAGTGTACATACAAGTGTAAGTGTACATACAAATGTGAGTGTACATGCAAATGTAAGTGTAAACGCCAATGTAAGTGTACATGCAAATGTAAGTGTACATGCAAATGTAAGTGTACATGCAAATGTATGTGTGCATACAAATGCGAGTGTACACACAAATGTAAGTGTACATGCAATTGTAAGTGTACATGCAAATGTAAGTGTACTTGCAAATGTAAGTGTACATGCAAATGTAAGTGTACATACAAGTGTAAGTGTACATACAAATGTAAGTGTACACACAAATGTAAGTGTAAACGCCAATGTAAGTGTACATGCAAATGTAAGTGTACTTGCAAATGTAAGTGTACATGCAAATGTAAGTGTGCATACAAATGTAAGTGTACACACAAATGTGAGTGTACACACGAATGTAAGTGAACATACAAATGTGAGTGTACACACAAATGTAAGTGTACACACAAATGTAAGTGTACATGCAAATGTGAGTGTACATGCAATTGTAAGTGGACATGCAAATGTATGTGGACACACAAATGTAAGTGTACATGCAAACATATGTGTACATACAAGTGTAAGTGTACATACAAATGTAAGTGTACATGCAAACATATGTGGACATGCAAATGTGAGTGTACATGCAAATGTAAGTGTACATGCAAATGTAAGTCTACATGCAAATGTGAGTGTACGTGCAAATGTATGTGTACATGCAATTGTAAGTGTACATGCAAATGTGAGTGTACATGCAAATGTGAGTGTACATGCAAATGTAAGTGTACATGCAAATGTATGTGTGCATACAAGTGTAAGTGTACACACAAATGTAAGTGTACATGCAAATGTATGTGGACACACAAATGTAAGTGTACATGCAAACATATGTGTACATACAAGTGTAAGTGTACATACAAGTGTAAGTGTACATACAAATGTAAGTGTACACACAAATGTAAGTGTACACACAAATGTAAGTGTACATGCAAATGCAAGTGTACATGCAAATGTGAGTGTACACACAAATGTAAGTGTACACACAAATGTAAGTGTACATGCAAATGTGAGTGTACATGCAAATGCAAGTGTACATGCAAATGTGAGTGTACACACAAATGTAAGTGTACACACAAATGTAAGTGTACATGCAAATGTGAGTGTACATGCAATTGTCAGTGGACATGCAAATGTATGTGGACACACAAATGTAAGTGTACATGCAAACATATGTGTACATACAAGTGTAAGTGTACATACAAATGTAAGTGTACATGCAAACATATGTGGACATGCAAATGTGAGTGTACATGCAAATGTAAGTGTACATGCAAATGTAAGTGTACATGCAAATGTGAGTGTACGTGCAAATGTATGTGTACATGCAATGGTAAGTGTACATGCAAATGTGAGTGTACATGCAAATGTGAGTGTACATACAAGTGTAAGTGTACATGCAAATGTATGTGTGCATACAAGTGTAAGTGTACATACAAATGTGAGTGTACATGCAAATGTAAGTGTAAACGCCAATGTAAGTGTACATGCAAATGTAAGTGTACATGCAAATGTGAGTGTACATGCAAATGTAAGTGTACATGCAAATGTAAGTGTAAACGCCAATGTAAGTGTACATGCAAATGTATGTGTGCATACAAATGCGAGTGTACACACAAATGTAAGTGTACATGAAATGTAACTGTACATGCAAATGTAAATGTACTTGCAAATGTAAGTGTACATGCAAATGTAAGTGTACATACAAGTGTAAGTGTACATGCAAATGTAAGTGTACACACAAATGTAAGTGTACACACAAATGTAAGTGTACATGCAAATGTAAGTGTACTTGCAAATGTAAGTGTACATGCAAATGTAAGTGTAAACGCCAATGTAAGTGTACACACAAATGTAAGTGTACATGCAAATGTGAGCGTACATGCAAATTTAAGTGTACATGCAAATGTAAGTGTACATGCACAAGTAAGTGTACACCCAAATATACGTGTACATACAAATGTTACTGTACATGCAAATGTAAGTGTAAATACAAGTGTAAGTGTACATGCAAATGGAAGTGTAAATACAAGTGAGATGATGAATGCAAGTACCTGCGGACATACAAATGTCGAGTGCACACTTACGCTTGTATGTCCACTCACGCTTATATGTGCGTGTACGCATGTGTGCGCACACGTACACTTGTACGTGCACTTTACCCCCGTATGTCCACTTGCACTTGTGTCCGCTGGCATGCACAGGTCCTCGCCCTCGTCGGCGGGATGCTGTTTGCGGACCGTTTCCGGGACTGGCCCGAGTACACGTACCCCCGCCTCAACTTCGACAACTTCGGCAAGGGCATGCTCACGCTGTACATCATCCTCACCGGGGACGCCTGGGCGGAGCCCATGTACGCGGCCATGCACCGGGTGTGCCCAAGACCCCTTGCTTGTGGGGCCAACCGGCAGGGATGCATTAGAAGGGAAAGGACCTCAGAGGCGGCCCCAGAGGCGGTTAGGCAGGCGGTCGGAGGAGGTTGCCAAAGCGGTTGGGGACGGTTTCTGTCGGTTACAAATGCCATTGAAGCCGGCACTTGGCGTCAGGGGAACAGTGGCTGAGGCTGGGCGCCCTGGACGGAGGGGGGGAGGGCGGTACCTCTCCCCCTTCCAATGCATCCCTGCCAACTGGTTGCTTAACCCCAACACCCCTGTGCTTACGGTGTTAACCCCTTGCTTATGCCCATCAGTGATGTGCATAAGAACCGGTGGGGGGGGGGTTGGGCTGTCTGTCACTCAGTGACACATGGAGAGTGACCGATGGGAATGGCAAGTGGGGAGAGCGGCGTATATTTTGGCACAGATGTAGGGCAATGGGGCGCCAAAGGCGCCGGAAATTTATTTGTGGCCTGCCGAAGGGGGAACCATTTTTTTTTCTACCCCTTGTGTCTACACTCAAAATGCTTGGATTTTTGTGGAGAATTCAAATGCGGGTGAACAACACGACAAACAATTTCGACCCCCCGCCCCGACCTCCAAGTCGGCCCCTCGGCTGATGGCCCATCCATCTATCCGCCCGTCACTCGTCACTCGACGGGGGGGGGCGTGGTTCATAACGTACCGCTGCGATCCATTGCTCTGCGTGTTGGTGGCCTGCCCACTGGCACCTCTGTGTCTCACTCTTGTGACAGAAAGGTACCTATGGTCTTTTAGGCCACTGACGAGCCAATTTTCTTTCTGCGTTTTTGTGCTGATCGCCTCTTGTGCGCACGTGCAATAACTCAGCATTCCTTCGGGGGGGGTGCTTTGCCGACGGGTGGGGGCACTATGCACATCACTGATGCCCACGGCCACCCCGCCTTTCGCGTCGACAGGTGCACTGGCTCGCCTGCCTGTACTTCCTCGCCTTCTACTTCCTCGTCGTCATCGTGATGCTCAGCCTGACCGTCAGCATCTTCGTGCACAACTTCCTCCTCTCCGAGAGCGACATCATGCGCCTGGCCACCGTCCACGACAGCCCCGCCGCAAAGGCCTGGCTCGCCACCAAGCGCGGCGCCCTGAGCGACGCCCAGTGGCGCCACCACCGGCTCGTGGAGATGCTCTCCAAGACCGGGGTCGCGGAGCCCGGCCGCTTCGCCGCGTCCAACCTGCTGATCTTCCCGGCGGACGGCCGCGTCGTGCGCGCGGCGCGCGCGCTCGTCGAGTCCAAGCCGTTCGAGTACTTCATGATCCTGGTGATCATCGCCAGCACCATCCACATGACGGAGGACCCCCCGAACGAGGCCATCTTTGCGGACCGCGTGGACCCCCCGTTGTGGCACCAGGTCTTGTGCGTGTTGTGCATGCGTTCTCCGCACCATGGCAGGGCGGCCCGAAAATTGCTTTGCGGGGGGGTGGGGGGGATGGCATGGGCGCCCGGCGAAGGAGGGGGGGGGTTCCAGAAATGGGCTTCCGTGCCGGGCCCTTTGTTTTGTGTAAGGACGGTTGTTGCCACCAAAGGCGCCGGAACACAAATTTTGGCCCGGAAAAATTTTTTTCACTCAAAAATTTTCCCCCACATATGTGTAGTCAAAATGATCAGCGCGACGTGGGGATCATTTTGAGCCATAGATGTTGGGGTCCCCCCCCCCCCCCGGCACGGCAGGTAGGGCAGCCCCAGCCCAAACCCCCCTCCCGGCACGGCGACCAAGGAGGGGGAGGGGGGGGGTTGGGCAAATGGGCTTCCGTGCCATCCCCCCCCCCCCCCCGCAAAGCAATTTTCTTCCCGCCCAGCTGTTGCACTCCAAGCACAGGCCTCAGAATCCGTGCATCCCCGAAATGGGCTGATTTAGGGAAAATGGGGGAAAGTGGGGAAAAGCGTGGGAAATTTTGGATGCTCGATGGAAGACTGGGGAAGTTTGGGGCTGAAAAGGTCAAAAAACATGGTTTTGATTGGCAACAAGGCTATGGGTGGGGTGCATTGGTGAAAGCTCCTGAGGAATAATGGGGGGAAATGGGGGGAAATGGGGGAAAATGGGGGAAAACGGGGAAATCAAACCAGTCCACCCTAGCCCCACAATTTTTGTTCTTTGCCCCCACCTATAACATATTCTTTGCCCCCATAACACCCCATTTCCCCCCATTTCCCCCCATTTCCCCCTCATCCCCCCCCATTTCCCCCCATTTCCCCCCATTTCCCCCCCGTTTCCCCCCATTTTTCCTGGTATTGGGTACATCCGGATACGTTGCTGGGTATATTACCACCCACCTCATCCGGGTATTTCTAAGGCCTGCAAGCAGACCCTTTCCGTTCCGATGCGTCTTTTGACACCTGGTGCATGCTGAAAGAGGGCACATTTGCTCCCTGTCCCTCTCTGGCGTTCTTGCTGTGTACACCGCAACCCGCTCCAGTAGCACTGCGGGAGGCCGACGGGCGTGGGAGTTCCCGCTGCATCTTCTGGTTTCAGAGTTAGCTCGCCCTACTACTCCGTGTCATGTCCGCTACCACACGGAGCTGTGGGACAATCGTAGCACTGGACTGCTCTGATTCCTGATTCCGAGATCCCTCTTGAGGGCAGCCGTACTGTTGTTGGCTTTTCTGTTTTAAAGCTAAATCAGTCTGAGACTTGATTATAATGATGTTGGCTGTTCCAAACCCTTTGACAGAGTAGCTCATGGGTATTGCTCCGGCCATTTTAGCGTGACGGACTGTCCGCAGGGGCATATCACAGCGCCGTTCATCTTTTTTTTTCTCGCCCGAGCGAGCCATGAAGCAGCTCATTTCTTTGGATTGACGCATCTGCATCCCGTTGTACCGCCCGGTGGACGGTCCTCTTGATCACCTTATCACCCACGCCGTACGCACCCTCAAACAACCGCACCCCGATCTGCGGTAGCCCCCCTAAAGTGGAGCCCCCCCTTCAACACCCCCCCCTCCCTCCCTTGACTTGTACCAACTCGAAACACACCGGGCATGGGCCATCGTTGAGTGGCAAACGACCCCTAATGGGTGGCCCCAACGCCAAAAACACAGTTTTGTGCACCTCCATCGCCCTCCAAACTCCGGCCCCTTTCATAGTTTTCATTTTCCCCCCAGGAAAATTTTTCTGACGTGGGTGAGTGGGTGGCGGCCAGGGGCTGGCCAGGGCCCCAAAGCACCCCCCCCTCCCCCCCGGATCCTGAAGGAGTCCCCTGACTCGGCCCCAGACGCTGTGCATGCGCTGTGTAGGACTGGGCACATTTCTGGGCGCCGCGTTTGTACGTTTTACAGTGGGGGACAGTAGCGTGGGCTGGGCCCCGCAAGCGGTTAGGCAGGCGGTTGGGGGCGGTTACTGTCGGTTACGAATGCCATTGAGGCTGGCACTTGGCGTCAGGGGGACAGTGGCTGGGCATAGGCTGGGCGCCCTGAAGGGCCACCCCCCCCCCCCCCTTCCAATGCATCCCTGTCAGTAGCCTGTGGTGCTGGTCCCCCGGGTGCTGCGAGAGCCCGTGGGCACCATCTTCTGGGCCCCGAGCCCAGGACGTTGTTTCGAACGGGTGCACGGGAAAAGTGTGGGACAACAATCAACAATCATTGCCATTTCCCCCCATGTCCCCCCCCCCCCCATTTCCCCCCATTTCCCCCCATTTCCCCTGTTGTCCAATGGGGGAAAATGGGACCTGCCCGCCCCTCCCCTGAGATCCCCCATCAAAGGGTGCATTTTTTTTTGGTTTTTGGCTCAAGAATTGGCCATTTTCCCATCAACAATGCCGCAAAAATTTCCCATTTCACGCCATTTCTCCCCATCCTCCCTGTTTCCCCCCCAATTCCGTACTCGTACCCCCCCCCCCCCCTTTGTCTACGCTACACCCTTGTCCAAGCCACAGCGGCCGTAGGGACCGAATTAATTCCGTGCCTCATTTAATTCGGCACGAACTGTAGTGCAACCGCTTAAGACATGGTTTTGGTGACAAACCTGGTGTTACATGGAGTCATGGACACATTTGTTGTGAGTGTTTGCCCGCTTGAACCCACAGAGCTCTGCTCTTCGGGATATTTGTGCATTATCTTCCCCTTTCTTGGTGGTGGCGTGTGTGCCGGTAGTTGTATGTGTCGCGCGCAAGCTACGGCCTTGTCCAAGCTACAGTAGGCGTAGGGACCGTATTGATTTAGGACTTTTGCGTAGCTTCGACAAGGCGTGGGGGGGAGGGGGTACCGTTCCCGCAGCCGGGGCGCTCCCCCCCCCCCCCCCGGCAGTGCGGCGCCCCCCCCCCCCCCCAGGGCTTCTTTAGAATAATTAAAAACCAAGCGGGGGGGGGACCCCTCCCCCAAAACCCCCTCCCCTCCTCCCCAGACCAAAGTGACCATCGCGGGAAAAAACGAAATTTACAACCGGGGAAATCTGGTCAGGCCATTTTTGGTACACCAAGTTTTGGGTCCAAAACCCCCTCCCCCCCTCCCCCCCCCTGCTCAAAAGAAGCCCTGCCCCCCGGTGACCCGGTGCTGTGCCCCGCGCAGATCGCGGACCTGGTGTTCATCGCGATCTTCTCCGCGGAGCTCGTCCTGAAGGTCGTGGCGTACGGCCTGCTCGGCTACTGGCGCGACCCCTGGAACTGCCTGGACGCCGCCGTGGTCCTCACATCCGTCCTGTCCAAGCTGCTGGCCGAGACCCCCCTCCTGCGCTTCGTCCGCCTCGGCCGCGCGCTCCGCCCCCTGCGCTTCGTGCACCGCTCCGAGACGCTGCGGGTGGTGCTGTTCGCGCTGGTGGAGAGCCTGTCGGTGGTGGGGCAGCTGTTCCTGCTGCTGTCCTGCATCTACTTCCTCTTCGTCCTCGTCGGCATGAGCGCCTTCCTCGGGCGCTTCAGCCACTGCAGTACCGAGGCCGCCACCGGGCGGCTGGACTGCGTCGGGCTGGCCACGACCGCCGACGGCGTCCTGGGCCCGGCCGCGTGGCTGACCCCCCGCCGCAACTTCGACAACATCCTCAACGCGTTCCTGGCGCTCCTGGAGGTGGGCTCGCTGTCGGACTGGGCGTCCGTGATGTTTATGGGCATGGACGTCACGGCGCTGGACCTGCAGCCCCGCCTGCACGCCAGCTGGGGGAACGCGCTCTTCTTCGTGGTGTTCACGGCGGTCGGGTGTGGCCTGGCTGTCTTGGCTTGGGTTGTTGTCGTGCCGGGTTTGTTTTTCTGTCTGGGTCTTCTGTTGTTGTCTGTCTTTTATTTGTTTATTTTATTTTCTCTTTTCTTTCAACTTTTTCCTTTTATTTTTTCCCGTTTGCTTTATTTTCGTTCAATTTTTTCCGTTTATTTTTCTTTTTCTTTTAGTTTTTCCTTTTTATTGTTTCCTTTCCTTTTAATTTTTCCTTTTAATTTTTTTTGTTTTTGTTTTTGTTTTTTCTTTGTGTTTTTTTCGTATATATTTTTGTCTCTTATCCTTGTTGTTTTTACAGGGGCATTTGCTTCATGAATCTGTTCATCGCTGTCCTCTCGGAGCACGTCAACCTGCAGCGCGGGGCCTACTTCATGACGGAGGAGCAGAAGCGGTGGGTGGAGTTCCGGCGGCAGATGCTCCTGCTGCGTCCAAAGGTGGCCGTGCCGGCGACGGCGTCCCCCCTCCGGCGCCACTTCCAGAGCATCGCCCTCAGCCGGGCGTTCCGCACGGCGGTCTGGTGGTGCATCGTGCTCAACGTCGTGGCGTTCATGCTGATGTGGGACGGGCAGCCCCCGCTGATGGCAGCCGTGCTGAGGTGCGCGTGCATTGCCCCGTCAAGCTGCATCTCACGTGCCTTGGATAAGGGGCCGGGGCCAATTTCACATGCTGGGGGGGGACCCCTCCCCCCTGGACCCCCCCCCCCCTCCCCCCCCCGCTCAAGCAAGTCCCTGGGGGGGGGGGCTCCCCCCCCCCGCTTAGAAGGGAGGGGTGCTTTTACAAGGGGGGGGAGGGCCCATCTCCTTTTCCTATCTTATGAACTCAGAAACAAGGTCGAATTTACAGGTCCGGTGGGTAAAGCTTAGCGTCGGCCACTGGCGTACCGCTACACACCCACTGCTTTGCATTGATCTGTGGCCCACCCACAGGCATCTTCGTGTCCCATGTTCTGTGCCAGAAAGGTACCTATGGTCTTATAGGCCACTGACGAGCCCATTTTCTTTCTGCGCTTTTGTGCTGTTTGCCCCCAGTGCACACGTGACATAGCCCAGAGTTCCTCCGGGGGGTTGGGATGGCATACCTTAGCACTGTGCATTCCGAATTGGGAGGCAGGGTGCATCGAAGGCAGGTGTGCTTATGCCTTGTATGTGGCAACAATCAACGGTTTGAATGGGGGTGGACCAGCCACCATCCAGATACCACCAAGACAAAAACGGCAGCCATCTGGCTAGGCCACAAATGCTGTCACCGGAGGGAGGCAATGTCACTGGGTGCACCCCCAAGAAGTTCCCCATGGATCCCACCAACGCTGCATCGGCGGGGAGTAGATCTCGCGGGCATTGGGGTGGGTGGGTCGTAGGATGTCTCAAAGGACGTTCGAGCTGCGTGCCGCGTTGTGCCCCCCTCTACGGGGGAGTATTAGAGGGAGGGTGGGAGTCTGGGATTCAAAAGTCTGTGTACCTAAAATGGCCCGATCAGATGTTCCCTTTGTAAATCACCTCGCAGAGGTTGTTAGATCAAAGCCAGGCAGGCCCGTATATGTGGGAAAACGCCACATACCCCCCCATTTTGGGCCTATTCGCGTACCCTACCTCAAGGGGTTGAATTGTTGATCACCTAAAATGACCATCCAAGATATGTAAAGCATGTTTTAGGCAGTATGTATGTGGTTTTTACCCTATTTTGGGTGTGTGTTGCTCTGTGAGGTGGACTTGCCGAAGGCAATAGAATTTCGTTTTCTTCCCAAGCCTTGTTCAGGGCAGTTACCAGAGCCAGGGAATGGATTACCAGCAACCCACTGCTCTCCCTCCCCCACCGCAAACCCAACGTCCCCCGTCGGTGAGCACCGCACGTCACAACCGACCACAACCGTCAAAGCAACCGCCGCCGGGTGTCCGTACCACCCACCAAAGACGAAAACGCACAGCACGGCACCGCCCCCCCCCCCCCCCCATAAACGCCACGACCCGGACTCAGTATCATGTGATTGGTGTGCCCCGGCGGTAAAGCCCAGAACCCGAGACCCTCAGCTCTGACCCCAGCCAGGGTGGCAGGGACCTGGAACTGTTTGGAACACGAACAAGGCCAATGGCCGAATGAACACCTGATGCACTGAGAGAGCGATGAAGGCCGTGGGGCAGGCGCGGCTGGAGCGATAGTGGCGGGTCCACACCGATTGCGCCCCCCCCCCCCCCCCCCCAAGTGATTGGGCAAATTTTTCTCTGGGCCTTTGGCCAATCAAAATTTTTTCTGGCGCCTTTGGCGCAAGTCAATTTAGGCTAAAAACTTTGTTCGGCACCTCTAACAACTCAGGGTCTCCTGAGGGGGAGGGTCTGACACCACCCACCCCCCCTTCGGACCCCCCCCCCCCCTTTTAAGTGATGGGGCAAATTTTTCTCCGGGTCTTCGGCCAATCAAAAATTTTCTCTGGCACCTTCAGCGCAAGTCAGTTTAGGCCAAAAATTTTCTTTGGCGCCTTTGGCACCTCTAACAACTCAGGGTCTCCTGAGGGGGGGGGTCCCCCCCTCAGCCCCCCCCCCCCCCCTGAAGGGAAACTCTGACTGTGAGACGCTTGATGCTGTCATAGGTACGTCAACTGGGCCTGCGCCGTGGGCTTCTGCGCGGAGCTCGTGGTGCGGGTCGTGGCGTACCACCCCTTCTTCTTCCGCGACCGCTGGAACGTGTTCGACTTCGTCGTGACGGCGGGGAGCCTCGTGACGATGGTCCTGGAGCTCCTCAGCGTCGACCACTACTCGGTGCTGTTTGTGGGGAAGGCCGTGCGGATCGCCCGCATCTGTCGCCTGGTGACCACGGAGCCGGTGCTGAAGGCGCTGTTCAGCACGCTGCTGATCTCCGCGCCGTCCATCATCAACATCTTCCTGCTGCTGGTCATGATCGTGCTGTTCTACGGCTACATCGGCAAGACGCAGTTCGCCAACGTCAAGTACCAGGTCGGTGCTGTGTCGCCGGAGATCATCGACCCACGTCCAGGGATGCATTAGAAGGGAAGGGACCTCAGAGGCGGCCCCAGAGGCGGCCAGACAAGCGGTTGGAGGAGGTTGCCAAAGCGGTTGGGGGCGGTTGCTGTCGGTTACAAATGCCATTGAAGCTGGCACTGTATCTCTGTAGTGACATAAGTTCCGAATTTGGAGGGTGGGCACGATGTGGATGATCATATGTGTCTCAGCTTAGTCGTTTTTTTTTACATTGAGCATTCCAGAATCCCGGTGCGTAATGTGGGTGGGGACGTGGGCAGGAATGCATTGGAAGGAGGAGAGGTACCCCAGCCCTCCCCTCCAGAGCGCCCAGCCTACGCCCAGCCACTGTGTCCTTGACACCAAGTGCCAGCTTCAATGGCATTTGTAACCGACAGTAACCGCCCCCAACCGCTTTGGCAACCTCCTTCAACCGCCTGTTTAACCGCCTCTGGGGCCGCCTCCGAGGCCCCTTCCCTTCTAATGCATCCCTGGACGTGGGCCGACGATCTCACACCCTCCCGGCCCCTCCCATGGCGAAGCCCTGCCCTATACCATCCCCTAATCCATCGCTTCCCCCTTCCTCAGCTCTGCTTCTGCCCACGTCGTCCAGGCCCTGAGCGGGCGGGCCCTCGAAAAGGGGCCTGGACGACCCCCGCGCCGCGCGCACCTTCTGTCGCCCACCCCCTTTGAGAAGCCGGGAAGGGGGAGAGGTACCCCAGCCCTCCAGAGCGCCCAGCCTACGCCCAGCCACTGTGTCCTTGACACCAACTGCCAGCTTGAATGGCATTTGTAACCGACAGTAACCGCCCCCAACCGCTTTGGCAACCTCCTTCAACCGCCTGTTTAACCGCCTCTGGGGCCGCCTCCGATTCGTTCCTTTTTAGGCGGTGTACAACACCCACGGCAACTTCCGGCGCTTCGCCGTGTCCCTCGGGGTGCTGATGCAGTGCATCACGCTGGACAACTGGAACGGGGTCATGGCGGACGTGGCGCTGACGGCGCCGTTCTGCACCGCAAACGCCGTGATGAACGACTGCGGGGACCCCGTCTGGGCGCGGGTGTTCTTCTACAGCTTCTACCTCCTCGTCACCTTCATCATCTACAATATGGTCATCGCCATCGTGATGGACAACTTCGGGACGGGGCTCGAGTTGCGGTTGGGGTCGAAGAGCAACTTGGAGCAGTTCCGGGACGTCTGGCTGTACTACGACCCGCAGCAGACCGGGCTGATCCGCAGGTCTGACACCCGGGGCCCGCCCCCCGCTGTCCTCCCCTGCGTCGACCGATGCCCGCGGCACGTCCTGCCTATGCCCTCCATGTGGCCTGCCTTAAACCCCCTCTATGCCCTCCCTGTGCCCACCCTGTGTGCCCTCCTCATGCCCTGCTCATGCCCTGCCTGTGCCCAGGGTTGCATTGGAAGTAGGTGAGGTGCCCCCCCCCCCCCCTCCAGGGCACCGACACTGATTGCTGATGTCTGACTGACAGCTACTGACTGTGATTGTCTGACTACTGTAGTCAGACATGATGTTCTGTTTTCTGTTTCAGACACAGCGTGTGTGTCTTCAGGTTCAACCAGGTTTGGCATAGAGAATAAAGATGCACTTATGCCTGACTGTGGAGTGCATTACCTCTGGTTTGCATTTGTCTGTTTTTTAATTAGGTCACACCCCCCCCTCCAGGGCACCCAGCCTACGCCCGGCCGCTGACTTCCTAACGCCAAGTGTCAGCTTCAACGGCATTCATAACCGACAGTAACCGACATCCCAACCGCTTCGGCAACCTCCTCCAACCGCCTGTGTAACCGCCTCTGAGGGCCCTGTCCTTCTACTGCATCCCTGCCTGTGTCTTCCCTATGCCCTCCCGATGCGCTCCCGGTATCCTCCCCATGCCCTCCCTCCGCCCGTGCCATGCCCTCCCTCTGCCTTCCTTTGCCGCCCTCCCTCTGCCCTCCCTGCGTCCTCCCTCAATATGGCCTCCCTTTGACTGCATTTGTCCGCCCTACGCCCGCCGTATGCCACACCCTCTCATAGGCCCTCCCGATGAGAGAAATGTAAGTGCGCTGCGTACGTTTCTCACGTGAGCAGCGAACCTTTACTTTCCCCTGGTGCTTTTTTCTGCACCCCCCCCCCCCCCCTCCAATCCCTCCCCCCCCTATCCCTTGTGGTGAGCCCGTGTGCCGTGGCTACAGTTTCTTGCGCACGTGTTCGGAGCATGTGCTTATGCAATGGTGCAGTTGGGGTCAGACATGCCACTAGCGTCCGGTAGGGAAACTGGTTCTGAGTAGGAATCAGCCCCGTATCATTGGCCACTCAGTAATACCCGCCCCCTACACCACCAGAACTCAGTAGGAACGTGCTGCGTCCAGTGTGTGGCTCAGTAGGACCCTGCTCCATCGGATCATGCCTGAGCCGCCGGACGCTGGTGGCAAATCTGGTTGGGGTGTATGCCGTACGATGTACCCTTCCACTTGTCAACATTGTACCCTTCCAGACCGCATCCAGCAGTTGCACTTGATGGTGCGCGCAATGATGCACATCCGGCACTTTTTGAATGTGCGCAATGTGCGCTATGAGCCCTGTGGACCATGGGGCCACTTCCCAAGCGGCATTTACGGGCAGCCAAAGGCCACAAGGCATCGATTCCTGTGGGGCACTAGGCTCTTCGGTCTGAGTGGCCGTACCGGCCATATGGCCGTATGGCCCGTCCAGACATGCCGCTAGCGTCCGACGGGGAAACTGGTTCTCAGTAGGAATTGGCCCCATACCAACGGCCACTCAGTAGTACCCGCCCCCCTGCGCCACCGGAACTCAGTAGGAACGTGCTACGCCCAGCCTGTGGTAGGACCCCCCTCCGTCCCATCATGTCCGAGTTGGCAGACGCCAGCGGCAAGTCCGGCCCGTCCCCCCCCCGCCCCCCCCGCGCCCCCCGCCCCCACGCCCGCAGGTTCGACATCCCGAGCCTGCTCCTGACGCTCAGCAAAGTGCGCAGCCCGTACGGCTTCGACCCCAACCTGGGGGAGGAGGCGCGGCAGCTGTACGACGCCGTCCTGTACGCCCTCCGCGAGGCGAACCGCCGCCGGGCCGTGGCCCCGCGGGGGGCCCGCTTCCTGTTCCAGGACGTCCTCCGCACGCTGATCGTGTACCGCACGCCGCTGGACGTGCTGGAGGTGGGCGAGCAGCTGGAGCGCCTGCAGTCCGAGGCCGAGCACTTCCGGGCCTGGGCCACCGACTGCGTCCGCCGCGCCCTGCGCGCCCGGGCGCCGAACCCCCCGGCGGCCCCGGCCCCCGCCCCCGATTCCGCCGGGGCCGCCCCCGCCGCCGCGCGCCGCGAGAGCTTCGAGCTCGAGCTCATCAACCTGCCGCACGCCCCCATGCCCTTCGTCTCGATGCCCAAGCGGTCCTCGATGCCTCGATGCCTCGATGCCTCGGCCGCGGACTGGGGGCTGCCGGCCCTGGCGGTGCCGGCGTCCGTGGCCGGCGTCGGGCTGGAGGGCCTCCCGGTGGTCCCGGTGCCCGGCAGCCCCCTCCACTGGCCCAACTCCCGCGGCGACCCCGGCCCGGGCGCCGCCGCGCCCCCGTTCCCGTCCGACACCCGCCCCCCGCCCCCCGACGCCGCCCGGAAGTCGTGGCGGCAGTACTCCCACGAGGCGTGGCACAAGACGCGGGCGTCGCTGGAGAGCCTCCGCAACGTGCACCCGTACAGCGCCGCGCCGGGCGCGCCGCCGGCGGGCGCCGGCGCGCCAGTGTGGGTCGACCTGCACGCCACCCGGGCCGCACCCTCCCCTGCACCGGGGCAGGAAGGGGAGATCCGGCAGTCTGTAGCTGGCGAGTGCTTCAGGAGAACCCCCCGCCCCCCTGTGGTCAGAGGCCAACGACCACGGGGGGGGGCAGGGCGCCAACGACGTTTAAGTTTTTGTGTGCATGCTTCCCTTTCATCAAACCATCCATGCTTTGAGTGCCAGATTCGCAAGATATACCCCCATGCCCCCACATCCCCCCTTGAGGTATGCATGTGGTAGTAGTGGGTTGCGCGCACCCCCCCCCCCCCCCCGCCAGTTTTGACAGCTAGCGGGGGGGGGGGTCAGGTCGCATCAAGACCGGTTGTAGTCCCCCCCCCCCCCAGCCAACAACAGTTCGTGTACCCAAAATCAGAAAAATTTTCCGGCGCGTTTAATGAATTCTTTTTTTGCCGGAGGAAAACCCGATGTTGGGGGGGTGGGGGGGGGGGGTCGGCCGGGGCTGGCCAGGGCCCCAAACAACCCTCTGCCCCCCCCCCCCCCTGGGGGGGGTCACTGAGCCATAGTCTGGTCTGTAGTGCAATGGGCAGCCGGCGGGCGTCGGACCCCAACGAAGGGCATGTGGTTGAGCTGTCGTAGCAAATGGGATGGCTGACCACGCAATCCCCCCCCCCCCCCCCCAAAATCGGCGGCCGGTTTTTACCGAAATTCCCGGTTTCCTCTGCCGATTTGTTTGGAGTTCTGGATGTTGCTGAGTTGTTCTGCCGACTTTCTGGGGTTTTCTGGGGCACGTGATGAGATGCGCAGGTGGAATGCTCTGAGATGTGCATTATGTAGGACAAGGAGGACAAGGGAGACGGCCCGTTCGCATCCAGGGACCCCCCCCCCCCCTCCAGACCCCCAAAGTTTTCGAACCCGTCTTTCTCCAATTGGAGATTCTGTGGGAAAGTGCTGGTGCCAAATTTTTTCTTCTTCCTGACGGGGATTTGTTTTTTTCTACCCCACGTGTCTATCCTTAGAATTTTGTGGAGAATTCAAAAATGAGTGAAAAGCACAAAAAAAGTTGACCCCTGACCCGACCTCCGGGTCGGACCTTCAAGCCCAGGAAGTATCCAGTTTTCCGGATACCTCCGGATACCTCCATTTCCCCCATTTTTCCATCCGGATACTTGGATACCAGGTTTTTTATTGACGGCCCTGTGGGGAAGCACGTTGCCTTTAGGAAAAATGGGGAAAATGGGACCTGCCCGTGTCCCATTTTTCACCCATTTGCCCCCCATTTCTACACCATTTTCCTCCATTTTTCTTTCTTGTTGGTTCATACATTTTCCATGATGTATTTGTAACAACTTCCCATTTTCCCCCATTTTCCCCCATTTCCCCCCATTTTCCCCATTTCCCCCCATTTTCCCCCATTTTCCCCCATTTTCCCCCATTTTCCCCCATTTTCCCCATTTCCCCTCATTTTCCCTCATTTTCCCCATTTTCCCATTTTTCCGTGGCCTGCTGGATACTGGGATACTCCGGATATGGATACTTCCTAGGCCTGGACCTTGGCTGATGGGAGCCTGGGCTGATGGGCAATTGTTTCTGAAAACAATATTGCCCCCAGTTGTGTATGTCAATGATCAGCGCGTCATGGGTATCATTTTGAGGTATTGTATGTTGGGGTACCCACTGACCCCCCCCCCCCCCCCCGCCAAAGGGGACCCCGGTGGCTGACCGGCCGACACCCCCCCCCCCCCCTCCAGACCCCCAATATTCGTGAGCTATGACCGGTCGCCTGTGACGCGGGGGGCGCTCGGTAGCTACTCATCCGTTGCTCTATGGCCCCCCTCCAGACCCCCGACAGTTTTCGCCCCGGTTGGGGTCCTGGATTCGAACACCCCCCCCCCCCCCCGAGTTTTGCTTAACAACTCAACATCTCCTTGGGGGGGGGGGCTGACACCCCCCCCCCCTCTTAAGTGATTGGGCAAATTTTTCTCCAGGACTTCAGCCAATCAAAAAATTCGGTGCCTCTAACAACTCAGGGTCTCCCGGGGGGGGGGGGTCCCCCCACAGCCCCACCCACCCACCCCCCCTTGGACCCCCCCTCCCTTAAGCAAAACCCCTTTGTTCTGACCCCTGTTTTGTTCTACGTCCATTGTTCAAACCGACGCCCCGGAGGTGCTTGTCCTGCCCACAAAAAGGGACATCCGCGGTCCCCGGGGCTCCCTCGTCCCCGGCTGATCAAGGCCTTTCGGCGGGACAAGTGCCCCCGCCGCTGCCGCGGGGGCAGTCCGCGACACTTGTGCGTGCGGTCGCGCTGCACGCCCCCCGTCCGTCCCTCGTGACGCGCCGCCACGCAGCCCCGGCGCCGCGTCACCGGCCGCCCAAGTCCGTGACCGCCCGGGCGGAGAGTCTTGTGCTGCCCCCCCCCCAAAAAAAACCGGAATAGGGACGGCTGTGTGCTCTGCCCAGCAACAAGCGCTGACCCACTACACCTGAATGTCCTCCCCCCTCCTCCCTCACGCTGCCATTGTGTACAACGCAACCCGCTGAATCATCTCGGCCTCTCAGTCGTCTCCGCGCTCCAGTAGCACTGCGGGAGGCCGACGGGCGTGGGAGTTCCCGCTGCATCTTCCGGTTTCAGGTTTAGCTCTACTACTCCGTGTCATGTCCGCTCCCACAACGGAGCTGTGGGACCATCGTAGCACTGGACTGCTCTGATTCCTGATTCTGAGATCCCTCTCGAGTACCGTTTGGTAAGAGGGCTTTGCCAGTTAACCAAAGGTCTGACCCAAAAAAAAAGAACAAGTCTTGTGGTGCCACGTCTTTGGCGACGCAGAGACGTCCACGGGATTCCGAGACTGAGTCCGGATCGTGCGGAGGTGACGGGCTCACCTTCCGAGTGCTGTCGGAAATGCATTGTACGACGCGTCGGGGCGTCGTACATAGCGTCGGGGCCCGACGCGTCGGGAGCGTACGACGCGTCGTACAGTGTCGTACAAGGCGTCGGGGCCCGACGCGTCGGGGATGTACGACGCGTCGTACAGTGTCGTACAAGGTGTCGTACAGCACCAACACCGTACGACACAGTACGACATAGTACGACCGCCCTCCCCCTCTAGGCGGGTAAACGATGGCAGCGGACCGTCTTGGGGGAAGGGGGCCTTCGGCCCCCTTCCCAAATATTGGCACTTCGCGTCTACAACATGCCGACAGTGTCTACAATTAGCAGGCCGCGTCTACCTGTGGTGCACAGTGTCTACAGACCCCAGACCGCCCTCCCCCTGTGCAGAGTGTTGCTTAATAGAAGGGGGGGGGCAGAGTGTTGCTTAAGAGAGGGGGGGGGCAGAGTGTTGCTTAAGAGAGGGGGGGGGGGGCAGAGTGTTGCTTAAGACCACTGTACGACGCGTCGTACAGTGTCGTACAAGGCGTCGGGGCCCGACGCGTCGGGGATGTACGACGCGTCGTACAGTGTCGTACAAGGTGTCGGGGCCCGACGCGTCGGGGATGTACGACGCGTCGGGAGGTGTTGGGGCCCGACGCGTCGTAAAATCCCTATTTCGACAGTAGTGCACCTTCCCCGGGCGCTCGGGCGCCGCACTCCTGTCGCTCACTTTAGGGCCTGTACCGCCCCCCCCCCCCCCCTCAACCCGCCGTTCTGCCCCTCTTCCCCCCCCCCCCCCCCCGACCGACGGTGCCAGTGATGCACCCGCCACCACGTCCAGGTACCTCAGGTTCCATTCCCAAGGAGCACCCTTGGGGCCACTCGGTAGGACCCAGCCCCATCCTGAGGGCGACTCCCTAGGAACCCCCCCTGACCCCCCCCCCCCCCCGGACCGACGGTGCCAGTGATGCACCCACCACCACGTCCAGGTACCTCAGGTTCCATTCCCAAGGAGCACCCTTGGGGCCACTCGGTAGGACCCAGCCCCATCCTGAGGCGACTCCCTAGGAACCCCCCCTGACCCCCCCCCCCCCCCGGACCGACGGTGCCAGTGATGCACCCGCCACCACGTCCAGGTACCTCAGGTTCCATTCCCAAGGAACACCCTTGGGGCCACTCGGTAGGACCCAGCCCCATCCTGAGGGCGACTCCCTAGGAACCCCCTCTTCCCCCCCCCCCCCCCCCGGACCGACGGTGCCAGTGATGCACCCGCCACCACGTCCAGGTACCTCAGGTTCCATTCCCAAGGAGCACCCTTGGGGCCACTCGGTAGGACCCAGCCCCATCCTGAGGGCGACTCCCTAGGAACCCCCCCTGACCCCCCCCCCCCCCCCCGGACCGACGGTGCCAGTGATGCACCCGCCACCACGTCCAGGTACCTCAGGTTCCATTCCCAAGGAGCACCCTTGGGGCCACTCGGTAGGACCCAGCCCCATCCTGAAGGCGACTCCCTAGGAACCCCCCCTGACCCCCCCCCCCCCCCGGACCGACGGTGCCAGTGATGCACCCGCCACCACGTCCAGGTACCTCAGGTTCCATTCCCAAGGAGCACCCTTGGGGCCACTCGGTAGGACCCAGCCCCATCCTGAAGGCGACTCCCTAGGAACCCCCCCTGACCCCCCCCCCCCCCCCGGACCGACGGTGCCAGTGATGCACCCGCCACCACGTCCAGGTACCTCAGGTTCCATTCCCAAGGAACACCCTTGGGGCCACTCGGTAGGACCCAGCCCCATCCTGAAGGCGACTCCCTAGGAACCCCCCCTGACCCCCCCCCCCCCCCGGACCGACGGTGCCAGTGATGCACCCGCCACCACGTCCAGGTACCTCAGGTTCCATTCCCAAGGAGCACCCTTGGGCCACTCGGTAGGACCCAGCCCCATCCTGAGGGCGACTCCCTAGGAACCCCCCCTGACCCCCCCCCCCCCCCCGGACCGACGGTGCCAGTGATGCACCCGCCACCACGTCCAGGTACCTCAGGTTCCATTCCCAAGGAGCACCCTTGGGGCCACTCGGTAGGACCCAGCCCCATCCTGAGGGCGACTCCCTAGGAACCCCCCTGACCCCCCCCCCCCCGGACCGACGGTGCCAGTGATGCACCCGCCACCACGTCCAGGTACCTCAGGTTCCATTCCCAAGGAGCACCCTTGGGGCCACTCGGTAGGACCCAGCCCCATCCTGAGGGCGACTCCCTAGGAACCCCCCCTGACCCCCCCCCCCCCCCCCGGACCGACGGTGCCAGTGATGCACCCACCACCACGTCCAGGTACCTCAGGTTCCATTCCCAAGGAGCACCCTTGGGGCCACTCGGTAGGACCCAGCCCCATCCTGAGGGCGACTCCCTAGGAACCCCCCCTGACCCCCCCCCCCCCCCCGGACCGACGGTGCCAGTGATGCACCCACCACCACGTCCAGGTACCTCAGGTTCCATTCCCAAGGAGCACCCTTGGGGGCCACTCGGTAGGACCCAGCCCCATCCTGAGGGCGACTCCTAGGAACCCCCCTGACCCCCCCCCCCCCCCCGGACCGACGGTGCCAGTGATGCACCCGCCACCACGTCCAGGTACCTCAGGTTCCATTCCCAAGGAGCACCCTTGGGGCCACTGGGTAGGACCCAGCCCCATCCTGAGGGCGACTCCCTAGGAACCCCCCCTGACCCCCCCCCCCCGGACCGACGGTGCCAGTGATGCACCCGCCACCACGTCCAGGTACCTCAGGTTCCATTCCCAAGAGCACCCTTGGGGCCACTCGGTAGGACCCAGCCCCATCCTGAAGGCGACTCCCTAGGAACCCCCCTGACCCCCCCCCCCCCCCCCGGACCGACGGTGCCAGTGATGCACCCGCCACCACGTCCAGGTACCTCAGGTTCCATTCCCAAGGAGCACCCTTGGGGCCACTCGGTAGGACCCAGCCCCATCCTGAAGGCGACTCCCTAGGAACCCCCCCTGACCCCCCCCCCCCCCCCCGGACCGACGGTGCCAGTGATGCACCCGCCACCACGTCCAGGTACCTCAGGTTCCATTCCCAAGGAACACCCTTGGGGCCACTCGGTAGGACCCAGCCCCATCCTGAGGGCGACTCCCTAGGAACCCCCCCTGACCCCCCCCCCCCCCCCGGACCGACGGTGCCAGTGATGCACCCGCCACCACGTCCAGGTACCTCAGGTTCCATTCCCAAGGAACACCCTTGGGGCCACTCGGTAGGACCCAGCCCCATCCTGAGGGCGACTCCCTAGGAACCCCCCCTGACCCCCCCCCCCCCCCCCGGACCGACGGTGCCAGTGATGCACCCGCCACCACGTCCAGGTACCTCAGGTTCCATTCCCAAGGAGCACCCTTGGGGCCACTCGGTAGGACCCAGCCCCATCCTGAGGGCGACTCCCTAGGAACCCCCCCTGACCCCCCCCCCCCCCCCCCGGACCGACGGTGCCAGTGATGCACCCACCACCACGTCCAGGTACCTCAGGTTCCATTCCCAAGGAACACCCTTGGGGCCACTCGGTAGGACCCAGCCCCATCCTGAGGGCGACTCCCTAGGAACCCCCCCTGACCCCCCCCCCCCCCCCGGACCGACGGTGCCAGTGATGCACCCGCCACCACGTCCAGGTCCCTCAGGTTCCATTCCCAAGGAGCACCCTTGGGGCCACTCGGTAGGACCCAGCCCCATCCTGAGGGCGACTCCCTAGGAACCCCCCCTGACCCCCCCCCCCCCCCCGGACCGACGGTGCCAGTGATGCACCCGCCACCACGTCCAGGTACCTCAGGTTCCATTCCCAAGGAGCACCCTTGGGGCCACTCGGTAGGACCCAGCCCCATCCTGAGGGCGACTCCCTAGGAACCCCCCCTGACCCCCCCCCCCCCCCCCGGACCGACGGTGCCAGTGATGCACCCGCCACCACGTCCAGGTACCTCAGGTTCCATTCCCAAGGAGCACCCTTGGGGCCACTCGGTAGGACCCAGCCCCATCCTGAAGGCGACTCCCTAGGAACCCCCCCTGACCCCCCCCCCCCCCCGGACCGACGGTGCCAGTGATGCACCCGCCACCACGTCCAGGTACCTCAGGTTCCATTCCCAAGGAGCACCCTTGGGGCCACTCGGTAGGACCCAGCCCCATCCTGAGGGCGACTCCCTAGGAACCCCCCCTGACCCCCCCCCCCCCCCCGGACCGACGGTGCCAGTGATGCACCCGCCACCACGTCCAGGTACCTCAGGTTCCATTCCCAAGGAGCACCCTTGGGGCCACTCGGTAGGACCCAGCCCCATCCTGAGGGCGACTCCCTAGGAACCCCCCCTGACCCCCCCCCCCCCCCCCGGACCGACGGTGCCAGTGATGCACCCGCCACCACGTCCAGGTCCCTCAGGTTCCATTCCCAAGGAGCACCCTTGGGGCCACTCGGTAGGACCCAGCCCCATCCTGAGGGCGACTCCCTAGGAACCCCCCCTGACCACCCCCCCCCCCCCCACACTGACGACACTCAAGGGGGGCCAGTGCAGTCATGATGATTCTCATCAGACATCCTTTTTGGCACAGGCCCCCCCCGCTGGGCGCCCACCCCTGGACCCATGCAGGCCTTCCTCTTTAATATGGTATCCCCCCCCCCCCCCACACACACAAAGCCCTGGTTCTGTGTCGCCAGGACTGTATCTCCGTAGTGCCAGAAGTTCCGAACTTGGAGCCCCCAGCACCGCGGGGATTGAGGTGATGCGCGGTGCAAAACGCAGCAAAAGGGGGTCCCACGGCGACATGCGCCCGGCGGCAGTCCGCAGACCGCGAACCCCAGCACCACATGCCCCGGCGCACTGCCACTACCGCTATCCCCCCCCAAAGACAGGGCGCCGCTGACGCGCAAACGGCACATCCTGCCACATTCAGCACAGCCCCGGCACACCAACTACTGGGCTCCGCGAACGCGGAAACGACACCAGCAAGAGCACCGGCCGCAGCGGCCGTCAGAACGCAGTGCCCCAACGCAACATGCGAAGGGAAGAGCGGGTGACCGTCCAGGGCCCCGTAAAGAAACAACAACCTGACGGAATGTCACACGGGGGGGGGGGGGGTGGATGGAGGTCCGCAACCTCCCGCAGTTTTTCGCGTTTTCCCGCATTTTTTTCCGCTGCTGCTTTTTGTGCGTGTCCCCCTTGCGTGCGTGTCGGTGCCGTGTGTGTGTCCCCTGTGCAGAGATGCTGCTCCTGGAGGCTTCGGGAGGTCTGGTTACGGCACCGCAATTTCCCCGCATTTTCCCACAGTTTTCCGCAATCTTTCGCACTTGGGCTTGACGCTCCCCCCTCCCCCTACCTGCTGATGCTGCTGTTCACTGACCGGGCCCACCTGAGGCTCGGTCCCCCCCACCCCCCCCTCCAAGACCAGGCTTGCTTCAAGACTACAAGTTTGCCCCTCAGTCGGTTGGCCGCCCACTGCCAGCGGTTGTTGTGGCGCAACAAATGATGGCGGCTTTGGCGGCCGGGACTCCCCAGGCGTCAGGCGTAAGCCGCCTATTTTTTTCTGCCGTAGGTCTGTGGGAATTTTTTATGTGCGTAAGTTGTGCGTGGGATTTTTTTTTTAAAAATGCTGTGGGTATGCGACCCACGTCAAAAAACAATGTTCACGCGACTTACGTGTTTTTTTTTTACGCCACCTACATCCAAAATCAGACCTGCCCCCAGTGTCTGCCGGCTCAGACATGATGGAGCAGGGTCCTACTGAGCCACACGCTGCATGCGGCACGTTCCTACTGAGTTCTGGTAGTGCCGAGTGCTGAGTGGCCTATGGTAAGGGGGCCACTGAGAACCAGCTTCCCTGCCAGACGCTAGTGGCATGTGTGTCCAAAAAAGTGCACGTGACCTCTGCACTGTGCGCCCCGTGCACCGACTGTACAGCCCTTCTTTGATAGTCGTGTTTTTGTCGGTTTTGTGAGGGCTGCCTTCATGAATCATTCGGGACTGTCTGCGCCCGTCAATCGGCACCAATTAGTGAAGGTGCATGGTGCAACACATCACATCACTGCGGAACGGGGGGGGCGGGGCAAGCGTCAAAGCCATGCACGTGCAATGTCCGTATGAAAAGCATACGGATAAGCAACGGCATATTGCAAGCGCATTGTAATAATATAGGCTTGGGGTAGAAACCGGGGCGTCTTTAGGATAATTAAAAGGGGGGGACCCGGGACCCCCTCGCCCCCCCCCCCCCCAAGACCAAAGTGACCAGCGTGGGGGAAAACCCAAGTTACAATTGGGAAAGTCTGATCGGGCCATTTTTGGTACACAAACCTTTGCCCCGGCGCTCACTCAAAAGACGCCCTAGCAGGAACCATTGGGCCCCCTGTCATTCCACAAAGGGGGCATTTCTTCTTGGGTGTTGGCCACCATTGTGGCAACCGGCCCCCCACCCTCGGGGCCTCATCTGCCTAACACCCCATTCACCAGGGGCAGCCCCCCCCCCCCCCCTCCATGCCTTCTTGCAATGGCGTCGCAATCAATGGGTGTGGGTCCGGCTCTTGATCCATGGGGAGACCCGTATGCTGTGCGAGTTGGTAAATATGTATGGGGCACCTGAAACCATGTCCGGCCCGGAACTGTACTCTGTTATAGTACAAATTGGCAACTAAAGCTGAGGGTGTGTGAGAACATGCAAGTTCGGTGGCGTCGCAAGGACGTTGACCAGCTGCATCATTTTGACTGAGAGATGGCTCTGGTGTTCCCCACTGCGAGTGGGTGTCGGGTGGTGTCATCCTCGGCAGGCGGGTCACATGGTTGTTCTCATATCTGATTTGCTGGGGCAACCTGAGTTGCTAAGGCTCTTTCAACAGCCCCTTTCTCGATAGCAGTGATGCCGTCCGTTTGTTGTACATTTTCTTGTGTACCCCACCGAGTGAGAGGCGGTATGCGCAGACCGAGACTGGGTTGGCAAGGGCCGACCTATTACCTACGGGTGTGGGGGTTTTGGGGGTTGTTTGGGCTTACCCTATCCGTGAGCTCAACCCGCTTGAGGTGTGAACAAATCGGTGTGGTGTCACAACATGTAAATGAATTGGACGGTAGTCCTCTTAGACAATGAAAGAGCGATGACCGTTTGGCTTGTGTCAGGGGGGCCTTTCGGTAGCTACCCCCCCTCCCCCTTGCACAAGCACGGCCTTGCGTAAGCACAGGGTGGGCGTTGGACCGCTGTTTTTAGGAATTTTCGGGGTCATGTGATTCTTAGCCATTCCTGATATTTCCGTTCCACGGCCTATCACCATCTGCATCTGAGGACTCTCCATGATGTGGGCGGTCATGTGCGTTTGCCGTCATGTGTGCCACACGCAAGCATGGCCTTGTCTAAGCCCGAGGTGGGCGTTGAACCGCTGTTTTGCCTGGTTTTTTGGGACCGCGGCCGTGTTTGCGCAAGGCTTCTTGCCCTGCGGGCTGGGGAGGCCGCTTCGATCCCCGGTTCGTCCGCTCTTGGATGTGCGCCCGTTTGCAAGCTGCGGCCGCCAGCCCGGTGGCACACCGTATGGGACAGTGCACTTGATACAATTGTAGATATACATACCATTTGCCTGCCAGTGGACGTGCCTGCCAGTTTTGGGGGCGCCTTAAGCGCATTGCGCACGCAATGCAACTATTTGGGCGTCCGGCCGCAGTAGAAGCCCATACTTTGTGGTACTTTAGGCATCATTGTTGTTTGGTAGTAGGTTTTGATGCATTGGGGATCTGGCATTTTTGGATGTTCAGCCTGTTTCACCCATTTCTACTTTTTTGCACACATTTTTTACCCATTTCCACCACATCTACTCTTTTCCTCGGTTGATTGATATGGTGATACACTTTGAGGGTGCCTGCTACAGGACATCATACTTCCTTCCTCATTTCTCAGGCCCACTTTCTCCATGGATCTCAGTATTGGGGATAGGGTTCTACTCCCACTCCAATGGCCTGCGACCTCGTGCCACGGTGGTTGGGACGGCTGAAGACGGACTCCTCCACTTGGAATACTACCAAGATGGGTTGAGAGTGGTGAATCGGCGATGCAAGATGGAGTCCATCTCCTTTGCCATCCCAAGTTCAGACTCGCCACCTGACTGCCTTCCATCTCCGCTGCCCAACACACAGTCAAGTTCCCCCCCAAAGGCCCCTTGGTCCTTCACCATGCCACAAGAACCGGGAAGGTCCCCCTCAAGGTCCCCTCCAGTCCAGTTTGGGTCGCCTAATTCTAAGGGTGTTTCCAAGGGGTGTGCTTGGGGGCTCTTCGGGGGGAACATAGTCTAAAAGTAGCGCGCAGTGCGAGGATTCCCCCTTTGCCCGCTTTTCTCCCGATCCCCCCAAGGGCCTGAATTTCCCCCCTGATTGCCCTTTCACTTGACCTGAGGGGGGGGCACAGCGAGTTGGCCAAGGAGGTGCCAGCATCATGCAGGCTTTCTGTGCAAACCGGAAGGTCCACACCCCTGTACAGTGTTATGCAGTCCACACCCCTGTCCAGTGTTATGCAGGCTAGAGGTTTTGGCCGACAAATCACCGCTGAGTGAACGTGAGACGTGAGTCCAGTTTGGCAGGTTGTGCAGACCCATCTCCGCTGCATTGTTGGGGATACGTGTGCCGGACCAACAGAAACTGAAAACAAGTTTGTGGGACGCTGTCAAGGCCTGGCAGTCGCAACCCGCTGCATCCGCTGGTGACAGTTTACAGGTCTCAATTATACATCCCACCGTCGTGTGATGGCACGTGGGTCCTTCGCATGGGATAATGTATGTTGTACGTCTTCTGCCACACAGCACCGGTCGGTCTGGCCGAGCACTTGCGAGGCACGCGCGAGCCTGAGCAAAAAAGGATGAGTGTGTCAGACGAACTGCCGAACATTGCTGCATATGCATCCCCCCCCCACCTGCAACCCCCCCCCCCCCCAAGTGGGGGGGGACCATCACTTTGACAAAAGCATAGGAAATACCAGGCGCCGAAAACACTTTTCTTTGGGTTGTTATATTGGAACTGCTGCAGTTGTAGTGCTACCATTGTGTGGTGCAATCCCCCCCTCCCCCATGGGGTGGGGACTGTCACTTGGTGCCCCCCCCCCCCTTCATGGGGGGGGGCTGGCCTGACATTAGGGGGGGGGGGTACAAGGGGGGCTGGGGGGGGTAACCAGGACGGGCGTGTGTGAAGCGCCTTGTTGACCTGCATGCGGCCCTCCCAGTACACAAGTCCAGCGACAGCCGACTCAAGTGACGCCCCCCCCCCCCCCCGACCCTTGAACATCCCTCGGATGGGTGGTGGTGGGGGAACCGTCGGCTTCATTTTTGGTGCCGGACCCGGAATGGAATTTGAGGTGGTCTTGTGTTTGTTTGGGGCAGCTGGGTTTTCAATGTCCGGGGGGGGGGGGGGAGTGTGAATGGAGCCCCTGAAAACTGGGTGTCTGGGAAACGGGCTCAGTTGACAGGGCCATTGATCAATCACGATGAACTCGGGCGCCGATTGTCCAAAGACGCCCCCGTCTGACTGCGCTTTCTCTGCTATATGGACAAAGGGGAGGGGGGGTTGCGTAGATTTCATCGGTTTGTCGTTGTATGCACGTCCCCGCATTCTGATACTACCCGAAAGTGCCTTGTTGATGGGCACAGGGGCACTGTGAATGTCCCACAGATGCATTCAGCATTCTGATACTACCCGAAAGTGCCTTGTTGATGGGCACAGGGGCACTGTGAATGTCCCACAGATGCATTCAGCATTCTGATACTACCCGAAAGTGCCTTGTTGATGGGCACAGGGGCACTGTGAATGTCCCACAGATGCATTCAGCATTCTGATACTACCCGAAAGTGCCTTGTTGATGGGCACAGGGGCACTGTGAATGTCCCACAGATGCATTCAGCATTCTGATACTACCCGAAAGTGCCTTGTTGATGGGCACAGGGGCACTGTGAATGTCCCACAGATGCATTCAGCATTCTGATACTACCCGAAAGTGCCTTGTTGATGGGCACAGGGGCACTGTGAATGTCCCACAGATGCATTCAGCATTCTGATACTACCCGAAAGTGCCTTGTTGATGGGCACAGGGGCACTGTGAATGTCCCACAGATGCATTCAGTCACTCTCCAATCCACAGCAGTCTGGTGTCATTGTTGTGTGCCATCAGTGTGCTCCAGTAGCGCACTGGGAAGCCTGCGGGCGTGGCAGTCTCCCACTGCATCACCTGGTCTCAGGCTCAGCTCATCCTCAGGACGTGTCAGATCCGCTACCACAGCCACTGGGGGATCATCATAGCACTGGACCGCTCTGAGCCTTGATCCCGAGAGATTGTCTTGAGTCCCCCCCCCCCCCCGCCCTTGTCCTTCCCCAGGGGGGGAGTGGGGGGGCCGTCACTTGGTGAACCCCAACTACCATCGGTTAGCCTCCACCCGCAACCGGTTACCCTCCAACTGCCGCCAGTTAACCTCCAACCGCCGCCGGTTACCGGATGGGTGGGTGGGTCAGCCAAAATCCAAGGGGGGCCAATTTAATCACCCCTCCCCCAGGTATCACTAAGCAAAGGCCTGCCCCTCCCCCTTGAAGCAGATGCCTGGGTCCGGGTCTCTCCTGTCTTTGCCTGTGTCGGGCCTCCGCCCACGATCCCACGCGCGCCACAGACCCCGTTGCACATCGTGACGCGCCACTGCTACTACCTCTGTGTGGACCTCCTGCTCAAGTTCGGCGCCGCCCCCAATGCCCAGGACACCAACGGCCAGGTACCCTCCCCCGCCCTTGTCCTTCCCCAGGGGGGGGAGTGGGGGGACCGTCACTTGGTGAACCCCACAAGGGCCAAGCCACCGCCCAAGGGTGCTGTCCAAAGCATTCCTGTGGAAAGTGGTGAGCATGTTCAGGAATTCAGGGTCAAATGGAGCAGGACGAAGAAATTCTACACCCAGCGAGTCCAGGAGTAAATTTCATTACATTGGTAGCGCATGACTTTCATATTGTTGCATTACTTGCTTTCATTTGTCACCGTGACAAGCTCTGCACACCAACGTTTCACATGCTGCGTTATTTCGTCTTCTGCCGCAATTTCTGTGCCCCACAGTGTGCGTGTGTGGCGGTACTACGGTCCCCCGGGGTTGGGGGGGGGGGGGGGGCGTCACTTGGTGACCGTCCCCCAGGGGGTGGCGGGGGACCGTCTTCCCTGGGGTGGGGAAAGACAAGGGGGGGGGGGGTAGGTACCATGCAGTGGGCAGGGTGCGCCAGCTCATCTCGGTCTGGACCGAAAAAAAAAGCTTCCTGTTTTGGTATTACTTTCTCTGCGCATGGCACACAGCTGTTGTAACTCAGCCTTCCGTCTTTCTTGTGCTCCAGTAGCACACTGGGATGCCCACAGGCGTGGCAGTTCCCGCTGCGTGGCCTGGCATCGGATTCAGCTCACCCTCGCTACATGTCATGTCCGCTACCAGGGGGGGAAAAATTGATTTGGACAAACTTCGAAGCCCTCCCTCGTACCAAAATTTTCCTTCAATTTTAAGGATTTTCTGTGGCATGCTGTGTACATCGAACACGGGCTGCAGGGAGGGTTTCCTGTGTGCTGCATGCAGTGCGAGTGCGTAACATAGAGATGAGACGCGGTGTCGATTGACACTGTGTTCTCTAACAGCAGCCATCCAGAGCCCACCCGAAATCCACAATGAACATCCACTAGGAAGCAGCAGCAAGGGGCCTCATACCAAATTTTTCCTTCATTTCTAAGGAGCAATGGCAATTTTTTACCCCTTTAATTTTGGTCATCCGAAAAAAAAAACCTCTTAAATTAAGGCCTCTCGTGGTAGTACCTGCGGAGTCCTGCGGAATTTTTCCTTCATTTCTAAGGAGCAATAGCAATGTTTTACCCCCCTCACCACATCGATAGTGTAGCATACCAGAAGTGCACGGGGGTCTCGTCACGCGGGCGTAGGTTCGATGGTTCGGTTGTGGAGGCGACGGAGGAGGCGGCCCCGTTATCTCTGACTTCTGTTTCTTTTTCTACCGGGCCTCTTTTGGTCTTTGCCCAGTCTGAGTTTCATGATTTGCCCTGTTTTCGACCTATCGCTGAATGATTGATGAACTTGTGAACCTTCACGTTTCTCGGTTGCTTCGGCGTGGCAGTACCCGCTGCACTACCATGCATTAGTACTCACTGCAGGCACAGATCCAGGACTGCCTTCTGGCCACACGTTACATCGGGTGACTGTTCTGCGCCCTGCAGCACTGATGCAGAGACCGGGTTGCGAACCCGAGAGCCTTGTCGCTACTCAGCGCAGGCCTGATGCAAAAAAAAAAAAAGCAATAGCAATGTTTTACCCCCCCTTAATTTGGGTCATCCCCCCCCAAAAAAACCTCTTAAGCCGTATGGTTAGGCCGAAGGAGTGCATCAGGCTATACGGCCCTGTGATTCACTGCGACACATCAACACAGACGCAGCTTGAGGGCGTGGCTGTTTTTCATGCACCATCTAGCTCAGCAACACACAGGTATTGGTCTTTAGTGGTTCGCCGTCCACAGGTTATATAACAAATGCAGCTGCCACTGGCACCGCTGATTGAAACCTTGTACCTACTTGTTGTACATTGAATAGTGGAGCACCCCAACCAAGAAGGGGACACATGCATCTGTGAGAGAACCTCTGGACTAATGGCTGAAAGTGTCTATGGCGGGGACATTCAGTCGATCAGCACCGACCATTGATCCCCTTGTCCCTCTCCCCTAGTAGATAAAGTTTGCAGGGGATGGCCGAAGGAGTGCCGCTTTTGTGCCCCAGGATATGAGTGTAGTATATTAGCGGCATCATACAACTCGGGGGTCGTGGTATTGGCTCAGTGGTGACGAATGGACTCATTGTATTTTATCCCGAGTTTACATAGCGAAGCTGGAGTGACTCTCGAAGTGATGCAGTTTAATGATGATTGCCCCCCCTCCCCCCCCCCCCATCCTCCCCCCCCATATGCTATGCAGCCCAGTCAGTTTGCAAGTAGTACAATGAATGCAGTCCACACCTTATGGGCGACTGCTATTTTATTGATCCTGGTTGTTCTTTAGAGTCGGCAGAAAGGACAAGCACTCAAGTGACCCATAGAGCTAACCGCAAAAAACGCCTCACTGTACTTTACATAGTGGAGCACCCCAACCAAGAAGGGGACACGTGCATTGATTGGACTTTGCAGTACTGCTGGACTAATGGCTGGAATTGTCTATGGCGGGGACATTCAGTCTATCGGAACCGACCATTGATCCCCCTCCCCCCCCAAGTGGGGGGGAACCGTTACCCTCTAGTTCCCGGAGAAAAAACGTGTCAGTGCCATATTGCACAGGAACCACCAAAAACGTGGAAAGCAGCAAAGCCCGCTGCAGCCAGGTCGTCCATCCCTGTCGCTGATGGGGGACATGTGCAGTTGTTCAAGACTGTGTGGGGCCGCGAGAGGACGGGGGAGAACCGATGTCCTGTGATACATGGGGGGAAGTGCCTGCACAGTCTGTGCACAGTGTAGACGTGGCAGAGGAATTGCACATCTTGTCCGCCGGTGACAGCTCTGCGCCCGGCATGCCACTCGGTGTCTCAGCTTCGCTATTTCGAGTGATAACTTAGCGATTTTGGATTCCACAGCAGCACATGGGCAGCCTTTGCTGGTGCCCCTGCCCCCCCTCCCCCCTTTTAACCCGCAGCATTCAACTGCGGCAGAGGAAGGTTTCCACTGTCCCTCGTCAGAAGAAGGGGCAGGCAGAACACCGATGAATGGATGGTTTACATCATGCGCATGGCACCAGCAGCATCTAAGCAAGTCAGCGTGTGTCCCAGATTCTTGGGCGACCTACAACAAGCAACTGACCGGCCATGAACTCCGCATAGTATGGGGGAGTACCTGCCGCGGTGCGCGCGCGGTGCGGGTACTGGGGTTGTTCCGTAGACCCTCTCATCCAGAGCCAAACAGGGGGAATGGTAACGCCTCAGAGGCCACCAGGTACCATCTACAACTCCTCTCCCGGTAGACCATCTCCCGGCGGTGCGCGCGCGGTGCGGATACTCCCCCTGTGCGCCGGTAAGTGGTTGGTCGGGAGTGGTGTCCATCCCCCCGTCACTTGGCGACAGCCCCCCTCCCCCCGGGGTGGGGGGGAAGCGTCGTCCCTGTGCGGGGGGGGGGGGCATGGGCAGGGGGGGGGTGCACGCCTGGCGCTGGACCCCCCCCCCTAAAAAAACTCCCACGAACACCCTGACTCGTGTGGGTGGCTGCGGCGCTTTTTGAACATAGGCAAGCCATCGCTGTTGCCATGTACAGTGGCGGATTGTAGTTGTTGAGTGTGTGAGGCCCTGGGGCTGACGACCATCTTCAGATCATGGCTCAACATGAGGTCCCTGTCTGACCACATTTTACCTGCACTCTACCTGTCATTGGACAATGGCGGCCAAGGGGGGGGGGTGCACTGCAGCTGAGACCCACTCGGTTGCCTGATAGGAGCTGTCCAGTGCAATTGGGCAGGCCCCTGCTGCACTCGCGTCCGTTGTCGTGGAGTTCTTGGGGTTTGTCCCAGGGGTCCCCCCCCATTTCGCCCCCGCCCCCTTTGTTTACTCCATTTTACAGGGCTCTGCCAATGGGGAGAGCTCGGATAGATCCGAACCAACCCATGTCCGGCAGAAGGTACGATTTTTTTGCGCTCAATGTTCACTTTAAGGCCCGTACTGGGCCGCAGCGTGCTGGTTCGGCTGTATGTACAGCAATGGGCTGTATGTACACATGGGGTGCCTGTGCTGCCTGCGCTGCCTGGGCTGGATGAGCCACAACAGGCTGCTTGCGGTGTACATGCTCGTGCATGGCGGAGTGGATGCCTCATGGGCTGCACTGCTCGCCACATGTTCCGGCGGTGCTGCTGTTTGTGTGGTGTGTTTGAGCATGTGGGAGGTCTTGTGTGGGGTGGGCGGTGGTTGGTGGGTGGTGCTCTGGGTGGTGGCTGGTGGGGCGAACCCCGTGGTCTTGTGAAGCACGTGGGCGCATAAGTGAAGGTACGAAGGCAGAAGGTACGATTATGGGGGTATTGTGTCCCGGCCTGAGTGACTGAGTTCTTCCCAAAAAAACAACACATCTCTTCCCACATCTATTTTTTCAGTGACTTTGAGTTTCTTGAACAGCCAAACTCTCCCAAAAGCAACCGGCTGCTCAGAATCGTGGCCCTTCAAGGACAAGGAAGTGACCTGCAAATATTTTCAACGAGGTTCCTAGGGGGTGTTGCCTGAACCGTGCGCGCACCGTGCGCGCACCGTGCGTCCTTTTGCGTATTCTGTGTCCACCAGATCCACAATGCCTGAATCTGAGCTGCCCTGGCTTGTCGCCGGACTGCCTGTGTACTACCACCGCTCCAACGGGGATAGGGTGTCGGCCACTGTCGTTGACCCTTCTCCAAGAGGAGGGCGTCGCGTCTCTATTCGGTTGTGAAGAGGTCTTGTACGAGCATGCACCCGAGGAGCGGTTGGAGTTTGCAATTGTGACTGCTGAGAGCCCCGATTCCCCCCAACCTGTGCACCATGAGGCGCCGATGGACGCTTTGCTGGAGCCCCAATTACCTGAAGTGGAAGCTGAAGCCCCTAGAATTGATGATCATGAGCCAGAATGCTGTGGCGGATGAAATTGAAATTCCCGTAACCCAACCAGTGTTGTCGCTTGTGTTGTCGCCTGTGCATGGTTTGTTACGGAGGTGCGTGCAAGGTGCAGAAATTGGGAGCCTGGAACCTGTGACAAGCATCAGATTAAAAAAAAAAAATTCCCGGTACGCCAATAGGGGCTGCAGGGTGCAGAAAACAGGACCCTGGAACCTGTGACAAGCATCAGAGACTGAAATCAGGACCCTGGGTGTGTTTCTATAGGGGCCATTCAACGGGGTACAAGTTGGGCAACCATCCCAAAAACATTGAACCTTGCGCGCACCGTGCGCGCACCGTGCGACAACGCCCCCCTAATGTATTTTTCAGTGTAGTGAAAGAATCAGAGCAGCGGGAGGAGAAAGGCTCGTTGTTAGCTGCAGATCCGGGCTGTGATTCCGGACACTCCTTCGAACTCAGTTTCCTCTTTACCATCCGCGTAATGATGTCTTGTGATCTTCGTTCTTTATGTGTCAGACGTTGTCTATGTCTGCTTACTGTTTTGAATCCGCTCATTGCGTTTGTCCTGCCGTGTGCTTGTGCTGAAATCATTGGGAGATGTTGGCGAAAAGTTTTAAAGTATCACTCTTGCAGATGATGTGGAATGACCCCCCTCCCCCCCTGTTTTGGACCAAAACAAAAAAAAGTTGCTGGCAACAAACACATGGGGATGATTTGTAGGCATGCCCCCCGCCTGTAGGTCACAACAACCCCCCCCTCCCTGCCCACCAACGCCACTGCCCCGTTGTGCATAACCCTACCCCCCATTAGTGGACAACAAAACCCTATTGTGGCCTCAGCACAAGCGTTGCAAAACAACACAGCGGTATTGGACCAACCACATAGAACCATCACACGATGCTGACCAGTCAACGCTTGGGTCATGCCCAGCTACACGCCTATTTGCTTGCCTCTGCAGAGATCAGGACAGATTACGTGCAGGCGTTGCATGACCTGCGTTTTGGGTTGGTGACCAAAGAGTTTGTTCCTGCGGGGAAAGATATCAGTGCATGCAAGGGATTTGTCCCCTCAAGCACCAAAGCGTGTCCGCTTTGTGGGGAGGAGGAGACCTATGTGCATTAAAGGAGAGCCCCTAGTTTTGCTTTTGCGGCATGTTATCAACCTTCACTGCTTGCGCTGGGGTGGGAAGGGTGTTAGTGTGCCGGAATCTTCATTGGAGAAACATGTTTTGGATTGGTCGTCAACGGCATAGGGGCATAGGGGCTGATGGTATGGTTGGGAAAGGAATCGCTTTGGAAGTTCAGGCGGTAGGGTGGGATGCCCGGCGCGCCGCTGGGCATCTTTTTGGGCCACTTTTGATACAAAGCCGTAATCCACGCTTTTTGTATGGCTCCTTTCCGCTTGGGGATATGGGAAATGTCCTTTTCCATAAGTTTTTCGTTCAATACTGGGGTTATTTTTAGGTTCTTGTGCATTTTGGATGTGGCAAATTTGAATTGTCTCCTATGTTTATTATTTCTCAACTAATTTTACCCATTTTCCACCCTGCTTTTCTCCGCACCATGGAACACCTGAGAAAGTAGGCGCGATACAGCCATATTAATCTATCCCCACGATGGGGACCGGACCCCGAGAAGATAGGGGTGATATAGCCATATTGATCTCTCCCCACCATGAGAACCCCGAGAAGGTAGGGTTCGATATAGCAATATTCATCTACCCTCACCATGGAGACGCCGAGAAGGTAGGAGTGATGTAGCCATATTGATTCTTCCGCACCACGGAGACCCTAAGAAGGTAGGGGTGATGCAGCCATAATGATCTATCCCCAGCGTGGGGGCCCGAGAAGGCAGGGGTGGTGTAGCCATATTAATCTTTCCCTACCATGGGGACCCCAAGAAGGCAGGGATGATGTAGCCATAATGATCTATCCCCACCATGGCGACCCCCCAAGTTGTGGTTAAATAGCAGCTCTCTGGGCACGGCTGTCCGCGGCCACCGCGGCATTGCCCTCCGCCGTTCCCACAGAGTGCATTTTTATGTCTTCAGAGCCTCTAGTACTCGACTTTGCAATCTACCGAGATAACTCCCTGCGAACCGCTGCTCTATTTGTTTGGATGATGGATGCCCCATCTTGACATGCAAAGACTGAATAGCCTTTTGCAGGTATTCACTGTTCCAGTCACCGTTAGAAATGAATGCCCAGCCCTAAGGAGCTGGGCGGCCCTTCACTAGGACTCAACAACCCTCGGCATCTGAGGCATCAAAGAAGTAAGAATCATCACTACCAAGTTTTTTTTTTGCAGCAATCTAGGTGGGACCCCTCTATTCACTAGAGTATATCCATGGCTAAAACCTTTAACTCTTGTTCTTTCATTTTGAAGCATGAAAGAAAACATTTTAAAATCTTTAGGGTTATTAACCCCCGCCTCCAATCGGAAGTCAAAATTTCAACATCGAAAGGAGTATACCTTTTAACCGTAACCAAGGAGCGCTTTTGAATCGCCCCCGTAGGGATGGCGCAGTGTTCGGTGTTGGTGGTTTGGCCTTTTGGTGGAGAATAAATGAATGAGTTGGCGATTTTGTATGCTTGCCCCAGGATGTCACCAATAAGCAAACAGTCATGGATCTCCATATGCACCACGGTGGGCCTATCTTCTGAAATGTCCATAGCTTGACTGTCTTCAACTGTCTTCAACTGTCTTCAATGACAGTGGCTGTGATTTGCTATCTGAATTTCCATTTCTTTGATTGAACCGCCTGCCTTACGCGGTGGAACATGCGCGCGCATATACATGCTGTCGTGTTGAGTTTTGATTTTCTGGTTGTATGGGTTTTTGAGTATTGGTTACATCGATGAACAGGTGGAATGAGAGAACGAAATTCGTAATCTGCCGCACACGATTTCAGTTGCTTGTAGCATTACATAGCTCAAGAATTTGTGTTCCTCACAAACACGCTTTCTACTGATTTCACGTGTTTCAGAATCGTACTTGATGAGTTCTCTTCCGTGATTTGCCTGTTGCTTTGCTTATTTGCTTATCATCGATCAACAATTGTTTGGATGCATGAAGGTTGGATGTGTCCCAGCATGTTGTGGCACCATCAAGGTCATCTCCGATTGTATATTCCCGTTCGCAATGTAATGATAGATAGAAGATCAAAAGATCATAGGAGAGTTCATTTGGAAATTCGGTTATTGTAGAAAGGTCATCCGAGATGCGAAGTTGATGACCCTTGGAGTATTTGTGAATGCAAAAAGTGTATTTTGCAAGTGCCGTCATTGTTTTGCATGGATCCCATACAAAGGTGCAAGGCGTCAAGGGTTTAGGGTCGAGTGAAGGAATGATACTTGCAGACCTGAACATTACCAAAGCTCCGGCGTTCATTTTGACGAGAGATATGGCAAATTGGACTTGCGTCGTAATATTCACCAATGTTGTGCGAAAGAAATTCATGTGAGTGGGCGTACCCAAGAAATTTTGTTTGGGAAGATTTTTGAGTTTATCAAAGACTAGTTTGGGGTCTTGTTTATGAAGAAAGTTCTTGATCCATCAATGGTAATGCGTGGGAGCTTGTTTTTGATGAATAGCAGAAGATACTTTGAAAAAAATTTGGGCTTTGTCGTTCGTGACCAAGTGTGCATGAATCGTAATTTTGACATGGCACAGTTGATGACTCGCCTCACGACCATTATGAGTGTGATGAAAGTGTTCGAGGATAATCCGGAATGGAAGCAAACTCGTACTCGCTACCTAGTGGATCGTCTAAAACCACCTGGATACAAGGGCGATTGCAAAGTGAAAAACATCAAGTTGGGTGCCGTGTGGCGGCAATGTATCAATGAAGCGGAAAAGATTCTGGCTAAACACCCCAACATTGGAACACAAGGTAGCATTGGTATATTCGATCAGTTATTTTCGGAAGGAGCAACCCTCTTGAAGCCAAAGGGCCGGTCTCTACAAAAGGAAGTTGATGAGGAGAGAGATGTCTCTTTGGTGGTGGAAGAAGTACTGGAAACAACAGTGCGAGGCAACTCAAGCTCTGAAGTCCCCGAAGGTCATGTTTGGGAGTCATTCTTGCAAATTGCAGATGGGCCGGACCGGTCGGCGGCATATGTCAAACTAAATGACGGGTCCACCGTCCACATGGCCCCGTACATCAACAAGGGTTTCAACGGCAATTTGGAGCATGATTCTACGGAGCAGTTGCGAAGGGTGAGAGGTGAAGGACGATGTCCGGGACCACGTGTTGCACCCCCGCCCGCAGATGCGGTTGTGCCCGGAACGCCGTTTGCGACGTTGGTAACGTACAATTCGCCATCAAAGGGTAAGTGCACATCAGTAGGGGTCTTCAGCTTGCTGAAGTGTACTTTGGAAGGCACAACGATTGCACATCCGTCGGCCATGGGCTTGAAGCACACCCAAGGTGCGAAGCTTAGTGGAGAATTCTTGTCGTTTTCCCGGCCAAACGCGGAAGTGGCACTGCAATGGAGTGGCAGGTTTGGTCCCACCATCGACGTGGACGCAGCGAGCACCACCTTTGTGGACTTGGACATCACTAGTTGTGCCTCGTCTCAACTTTTGTTTGCGTCTCCAATGTTTAGGCAGTTTTCCTGTCTTTGTTTTTGTTAACCCATGGACGGGGTTGAGCAGCCTAGCCAGAACCAACAAGAGTCAGCCGAGGAGCGGCTGGCGGCACAAGCCAAGGAAATTCAAGAACTCAGAGAACAACTCGCCCGAGTGGCGGTGAAGGAGGGGCCCCGCCTGCCCCCACTGAGCGTGCCAGAAGTAAACCGAGCCCTCGAGAAGCCCCAGTTGGCACAGTGGATGAGACTTATGCTGTCCAACATCAAGGCGTACGTACGCCTTAGAGCTGGTGAGGTGGGGGAGATCCCCCGACCAAGTGAGTTTGGCGGCCAGGCGACGGAGGCCGCAGTCGACCGAGGAGAGCAGCTGGCGTGGAGGGTCTGGGACTGCGTGTCCCAGTCCCAGGCGGCGTATGCCCGCAGGTATGCAGGGACGCACGGAAAATCCAGCTCCGAGTCCAACCAGTACACCACGCTCGAGGAGGCATGGAAGGAACAAGGATCGGCGTTCACGTGGCGGAGCGTGAAATTCAGGGAGGTGGGAGGAGTACTGCAATGGCAGTCGAGGCAGGGCGAGTGGATCCCTGTGGACTCGCCGCCGAGCGGAGGGTGCCAGAGGTGCGCGCAGCGGGGCTCCCCCGACGAACGCCACTGGCACTTTAGATGCCCACACTGGTCCTGACAGGACCGGCTGGAGCCCGGACCGGCCGCCCCGGGCTCCGGCGTTGCGGACACGGCAGCAGAGCTGCGAGCGCTCGCCCGCCGCTGGGAGACAACAGCCCGGTCAGATGACCCCTGCTCACCGGAGGAAAGTGCCATGCAGTCCTGGAGACCGAGAACCCGCTCGCAGTACGCGTCCCGACTCCGGGCCTTGGCGGCTTACGCGGGCCGCACGGGCCCGCCTGATACAGCCGCAGCACTGGCAGGCCTCCTGGCAGAGCGGGCGCAAGCCGGCGCTACAGCCTCGGCCCTGCGGGGTATTACCTCCGCGGTCAGGGCCGTGGAGGACCTCCAGTGGCTGCCCCCAACAGTCACCACCTTGCACAAACGGATTGCGGCGGGAGCCGCATCCTCGGGCTCTCAGCCCTATCTGTCCCCAGCAGGGTTGGTCCAGCTGGCCGAAAAGGCCAGAGACTCCAGACACGGAGCGGTGTTCAGCGCTTTGGCCATCATCAGCTGGGTATGCTACCTGCGGGTGGGCGAAGCAGCTGGCATCAGGGTTACTGACCTGGCTATGCCAGGCTTTGTCCAGTTTTGGAACTCCAAGACAGGGGAGGAGGGGTACACCACCCGCCCCCTGTACAGGTATGCGGACGGCGTCCGGGCGTGGCTTCATGGCCACATGGTTTCGCTGGGCCGGTCCTCAGACATGCTCGTCTGGCAGTCAGGGGAAGCGGGGTTGGAGGCAGGCATGGCCGACACCCTGGCGAGCACCGCCCACTTCCGAGCCAGGTGGCACGCCCTGCGCAGGGGAGGCGCCGCAGCGACTTGGGCCCGTAAACCAGACCTCGCCTACTATAAATGGTGGGGCAGATGGCAGAGCACGGCCGTGGCGATGCAATACGGCACCAAATGGTCAGACCGTGGAGTCGTTGCCCCTACGGTGCTGCCAGCATGGTCCCGTGACCAGGGGCCTTTGCCGACTCCGGAGCGTGTGGGCGTCCTGGCCCTGTGGGGATCCCCGATGTTCCCCAGTATCGCGAGCGCCCTCCACACCCCGACCAAGCGCAAGCCGAGACTTCCTCGAGGTCAGGAGCTGGAATCCACTGCGAGCGGCACGCTTGGGGGAGGACGCGACGGAGACCAAACCGCGGCCGAGCTGGAGGAATCCCCAAGGGACGGCTCTGCTGAGATGCGCTTGGGGCCTGACACAGCTCCTACCCTCCCTCCACTTCCTCCTTTGGCCTCTGCCATTGAGCGCGGCGCCGTGTCTCGGGAAGATGCGGGTCAGCTGTGCACGGTGGCGGGGCCTTTGGTTGCCGTGGGGGGGGGGGGCGTGTGGGCCGGGGACGGCAGCCGGGCCCATCAATGTCGATTCCGACGTGGACACCGACGACAACAGCGAGGATTCCGGAAGCGAGCCCTCCGGCGAATTCGCAGTCGGCAGCGCCAGGGGCTCCCCCGGGCGTCGACAGGCCGGAGTTGCCAGGTTCGTTGGACGGGAGCGTAAACCGTGGTCCTCCAGGGCAGCCGTTGGCCCTGTCAGAGGAGGACCCGCAGCGGGCTCGAAAGCTGGAGTGGTGGGCCGTGTCCACCGCACATACACGGGGCCGCGTCGCGCTAAGGTGGTCCTGGGTGGTACGCAGGCCGTGCGATCCCGAGCCCCCGCACGCCGTCAAGCTGGGAGACCTCGTTTGGCCCAGCAGATCGGAACGCCGCAGCCCAAGCGCATCAAACTCGGGCAGGGCGGGCATGTCCGGACGCCGGAGGCGCAAGGCCCGGTGGAGGGTGCCTTCGTGGCTGCAGCTGAGCGTCTCAAGGCCAAGGCTTGGGGGCGGGCGGGCCCAGTGGCGTCGCCCCCCCCCCCCCTCTGTAAGGGTCCCGACAGGGGTGGGAGGGTGCAGGAACAGCCCCCCCTCTTCCTGGAGTTCATGCAGGCACTCACCCCCCATTTTCACTGGATAGCCGAGCGGGAACGTTGTGGCTTGTGGATGGTTGCGAAGAGGGTGGATTTGTGGTTGAATAGAGTATTCGATACAGCCGAGGATTTCCGCTTGCAAGGGGCTTTACCCGCTCTCCTGGGCGCCTTGCGCAAGCTCCACCCGGACGCTTGGGAGGCATGCCTCCATATCAACACCTCCCCCATTCCGCGGTTCATGGGGGGGGTCGAGGATGCCATTTTGGACCGGGGATTGGGACCGGTAGGCTCCCACCAACTGCCTGACGATCTGTGGGACGCTGTCGTACCGCCCTTCTACCACGGAGGGCTCCAGGATTTTGACGTCGAGCGGGAATGGCAGGACGGGGATAGGGTGGTCCGAGGGGCAACCAGATGGGTGTCGCAGCAGGTCCAGAGGATAGTGCAGGCGTTGAGGGGTGCGGGGGTCTACGAGGAGACGGCTGACCCCCCCCCCCCCCACGTGTTACCCCTTCGTCATCCCCAAATCGTCCGAGAAGGTATCCTTGATCTTGAGTTGCGCCAAGATCAACAAGAGTGACGGGGGCAAGCCCCCCACTTTTAGATTGGAGTCCTGGGAGGATTTGGCTAGGTCCTTGTCGACATTCCCGCCTGATGTGGACCTCTACGGCCTCCACATTGACCTCAAAAATGCGTTCTGGAGCTTTTGCTTGCCCCAGGGTGCGCGCCAGGTTTTTCGCTTCCGGCCCGCCCCCGGGGCTCCGCCTGTGGCGCTGTCGCGCCTGCCGTTTGGTTGGAAATACAGCCCCTATCTGTGCCAAGCGAGTTTGGCTCGCATTCTCCAGGGGGTACTGCCCCCCGAGATACTCCTTGTGCACTACCTCGATGACTTTTTGCTCGTCTTCACTGATAAGGAGGTGCTCAGGGAGGCGGGGCGAGTGGCAGTGCGTGCCCTGATCGAGGCTGGGACCCTCATAAGTCCTAAGAGTGTCCTGGACCCGGTGCCTGTGGCGTCATTCCTGGGGAAGGAGCTCGACTTGCAGGCTAGGCAGATCAGGAGCCATGAACAAGCACTGCTCCAGTTGTGGGCGGGATGGCTGAGGCTGGCGGTTGGCGCAGGCAACGACCGGCACCTCCAAAGCTTCCTGGGTTTGCTGAATTGGCATGTGCGTCCGAGGGGATTGGGTTGCCCTTTCGCGGCGGGCGCCTACTGCTGGTTGCGCTGGGGTAGGACGGTGGGGGGGGTCAAACAGCCGGCCCAGGGCTTCCCCCTGAAAATGCTGGGCAGCCTCGCAACATTGGTGGCGGTGGCGGCCGAGCCCTGGCAGGCCCCGGGCGGGGAGGCCTGGCGGCAATTGAGGACCCTCCAGTTTGGGACTGAAGATAGGCTTTCGCGATCCTCTCTGTGGTGCGGGGGCGTCGTCATCTGTGTCGATGGAGCGCGCGATGCGGGGTGCTGGAGGGTGGGGGCGCTCGTACCGGGAGTGGGTGTGCGTACGCATGTGACACCCCCTGCCCGCTTCGCCAGCCAGCAAACCACGGAACTAAGGGGAGTGGCGTGGGCTGTCAGGTTTGCAGTCAGGACGGGACACCGATCGGTTACGGTCTGTAGCGACAGTGAGGCGGCCATTGCTCAGGTCCTCAGGCTGCGCGCGACTAGCCACCTGACCCACCACCAAAAGGTCCTTCGGTCGTTGGCTAGAGTCCTGTGGGTATCAGGGATCGTGCTCCGCCTCGTGTGGGTGCCCTCGGCGCTTCAGCCGGGAGACCCTATGTCCAGGGTGACGTCAGTGTTCGGAGGCTCACAGGCCAGGGCGGAGGTCGAGGCTTGGTGCACGTGGGATGCATTGCTGGAAAATCTGGGCGAGGCTCGGGTGAGGGGGGTGGTGTGTCTCCGGGGATGCTAGCCCCCCCCCCCCCCCCCAGCAGAGCAGCGGCGGCAGAGTATGCGCCCTCCATGTAGCAACCTTTTTCTTTTGCTATCCGCACCTATGACCAAGCGCCGGGGCTCGCGTGGCGCCCACAAGCGAAGGGGTTCCCGTGGAGCCCACCGAAAGGGTCGCCATGGCGGACAGCGGCACCAGCGATCCGCGGACGCCCAGCAGCGCCGGGCGGCGAAGTGGAGCAGCGTGCTCCGCACCCGCCTTCGCGGCAGGTTGGCGCGCCTGCCCGTCCGCCGCGTGCTGCTCGGCAACGGGGTGCGCCTGTGCCCCCAGTGCCCCCTCCCTGACGACAGGGAGGGATTTTTGGAAAGGGCGGTCCGGGACGTGGCCGCACGCGTGGGAGGCGCGCCGCACCGCCGCACGACCCCCGACGGCCGCAGCGTCAAACCCCCAGGGCGGCATGCCTGCTGCCAGGTCTGGGAGGTAAGGCTGCCGGAGGGAGTCGCTGTGGTCTCCCTAACGGACTGGAACCAGGGACGCAGGGTTGCTGTACCCTATATATGGATCCACGCCCGGTATGGGCTAGTGTTGCAGTTTGCCCGCCTCTTCAACCCCAGAGGTCTGACGACTGTCGTCGTCGTCTGTGCCTGCCCGGTGCAGTGGGTGTCCCTGACGGCTTGGCCGCTGGGTGCTGATTTGGGTTTGTATTTTTGGGCCGCGTCGGTCCGCGTTCCGCTGGAGCTGAAGGCCGGGTGCTGGGACTGACCGCCTTTTACCGTTAGTGAGACTCAGCGACAGTCGTGCTCGCCTGTATCTGCCCTCTGCAGAGGTTGACTCCGGCGGCGTGGCCGCTGGGTGCGCCTGTTGTGTTGTCTTTTTACATGGTTGGCGGCACGGCCGCTGGGTGCTTTATTTATTCACCTTTTTGGGCCAGCATCACTCCGCATCCGGCTGGGGCTGACGGCCGGTTGGTGCGATTAGCCCGCCTCTTTGTCCGCAGGGCAAGGCGACCGTCATGATCGCCTGTATCTGCCTGCTGTGGTGGCTGTCCGGGGCGGCATGGCCGCTGGAGGAGTCCGCCGGGCTTAGGTTGTGGACCGTGTGGTGGATACCTGGATATGGCGGAGACCTTTTTGGGCCGACCTCACTCCGCGTCCGGCTGGGGCTGACGGCCGGTTGGTGCGATTTACCCGCCTTATCTGTTCGTGGGGCACGAAGACCGTCGTGACCACCTGTGTCTGTCCACTGTGGTGACTGTCCGGGCGGCGCGGCCGCTGGAGGTGTCTGCCGGGGGTGGAGTTGCTGATTTGGGCCCGGTGCAAGACACGAATCCTGACCTCCCTCCACTTCAGCCTCTGGCCTCTGCCATTGAGCGCGGCGCCGTGTCTCGGGAAGATGCGGGTCAGCAGTGCACGGTGGCGGGTCCCCTGGTTGTCGTGGGGGGGGGGGGGGGGTTGCTTCTGTTGCTTTGCCTTTTGCTTGATTACTACCTCATTTCACATTCCTCTGGGGCTGGGATCCGGATGTGGGACCTGTGGTGTGGGAACTGGGTACAGCGGAGAAGGAATACCCAAGTCCTGTGCAGTTTTCTTGTGCTCTGCTTGTGCAAACACTAGTTGTGCCTCGTCTCAACTTTTGTTTGCGTCTCCAATGTTTAGGCAGTTTTCCTGTCTTTGCCCACCCACCCACCCACTGACCGGCTGACCCCCTGAGAGCACCTACCCTTTCCTTTCCCTTTTGAAACCGATTCCCTCGGGTAGAGTGGGGGATCTAACCGTGCTGCAGCGTGTGGACCAGGGTATAGGGTCAGGGTCCGTTTCAGAGTGGGGTCCCGCATCCAGCGGAGAGGTCCGCAGCGCACCCGTCCATACAACCGCCGGTATTCCGGCCTTGGTGATACTTCAGTATTGCTGTCCCAAGTCCTGTGCAGTTTTCTTGTGCTCTGCTTGTGCAAACACCGATGAGGGAAGATGGGAAGTAGAACCGAACATCTTGAATACGTTCATCGATGCCACGGCCCAAGATATCAAGTATTGCCCCGTGATCGTAGCAGAGCCATACGATGGAGTGAAGGCTTGCGACTTGCGGCTTGCAGATGATGTACGATGTTGCCTCTTTTGTGATGCGGCGGTGCCCTTGCGCATAATGTTGGACCACGTGGCAGAGCACATTGCTAAAGGTGACGCCGTGGTGGATGCACGCCACCGTGGAAAAGCGGAGCCATGTGGCTTTTGCGGTCGTTCCACCGGGACTTGCGAAACCACGTTGAATGGGACGAAGGTGTCCACCAACTGCCCTTACCGGTATAGCTTCAAGTACAAGAAGGCATTGGAAAAAAAGCACAATGTCCCAAGGAAGTGTCCGGTTCCGATGTGCACCGCATCCCCATTCACATTGAATATCGAGTACCACCTGCGGCTCGTGCATCCCGGCTTGGACCCCGAAACGACTCGAAACGACCGCATTGTGGGATTGGGCACCCCATGAAGCGGTGATCCGAAACACGAAACAATTCGAAACGACCGTATTGTGGGACTGGGCACCCCATGAAGCGGTGACGCGAAACGCGAAACGTGACGAAACATACGTCTGGCAGGATTGGGCACCCTGTGAGGCACCCTCTTCGGTGTTGGGCCGCGCCGAAGAGAAATCGTCCATGGCCCCCCCTAGCAGGGGGTGTGGGCGGCTACAACCACCATTGCATTGGTGAGGAGGTAGAGTGGAGGCCTCCGTTGTTGTATGCTACCCCTTAGGCCACCGCGTCCCTGCCACACCTGATATGTGAAACAGCAGCATCAAGTAAGCGTGCAAAGATCCGTCACTTTTGAAGCAAGACACCCCCAAATTTCCTTCTGCATGCCCAAAAAATGGGCAAATACGCACTTGTGCACATCCAAGGTAACCCCCCGCGGCGCGTTTTGGAAATTTTCAGTTGCGCGCAAAAGGGGTAACCCCCCCCCCCTTTTTTCGAAGTGGCCAATTTTAGGCAAAACGGCATGACTTCACATTTCGCAGAAACGCCCCCCCCCCCCCTGGGTGTTTCTTTGGGCAGTCTGTGTGTTGGACTCTGTTGTTGTGTTGAGTTCTGCAATTGTTACCACATTTGACTGGAGTTTTGGGCTTGGATACTTTTAATCAAAAAATGAGTTGCGACATTTAGAGCTTTGGGCTTGGATGTTTTTCATTGAATTGAGTTTTGAATTGGTTTTCAAATGCCATTATGAGCACTTTCAGACCTTTGGGCAATTTGTGCACAAGACCTGGTAGACACACCGACACACTCGCATCACTTGTGTCACCCGCCAGCCGTATGGTCTTGCGCGTCCACTTGTGCGCACCCACGTGAGAGACCCAGTCCCCCATGACACCATGCCTGGCCTCTTGAGCACAACCTCAACCAACCGCATTTGGCATGCTTCTCAATCAACTTGTGTTCTGCATCGAGCAGCCATATGGTCATGTGCGTCAACTCGTGCACAACCGCGTGAGACAGCCAGTCCCCCGTGACACCGTACTTCGCCTCTTGAGCACAACCTTAATCAAACGCATTTGGCATGCTTCTCAATTTGTGCACAAGACCTGTTAGACACACTCGCACGACTTGTGTCCTGCACCCACCAGCCGTATGGTCTTGCGCATCAGCTTGTGCACAACCACGTGAGACAGCCAGGCCCCCGTGACACCATACGTATCCTCTTGAACACAACTCTCACCAATCACACACCTAGAAAACGTATGATCACATTCTGCACCATGTCGTCACGTTTCTCTTCACCTGTCTATAACATCCAGCAGATTCCTCGGCCCCCTTTCCCATCTGCGCGTCCGTGTCACGGAGGCAGTCCCAACGAACCAGTTTTTCACCAAAACCAAAGATACAAGAGAGGCTGCCTCAGGCGTGGTGTTGGTGCTGTTTCCCCCCAGTAACCATGTCAACAAAGACTCGAAAATGAATGTGTGGTCACGTTGCATCAGTAAAATTCTTTGGAAGAAGTGCCGATTGGATCCACGTCCCTGATGAGTTCTCCCATGTGGAAGTGAGCGATTGGTCTGCTTTTGGCTTGGGGCACTTGTTGTGGGAAAAATAGCACCAGAACCAATACTGAAACAGGTCCAATCACAGACCATGACTGCGGTGTTGCAGTATGTCGCAGAAAGAATTGACAACGGTGGGCACCCAAAATGCCTCCCTTTGGAGGACACGGCAAATGAACATTCAGGGACATCTAGTGACCCGCCCTGTGTGCAGTTGCCATCCACATGGACAAGCAAAACCATCAGGGATTTCTTACGGTGGTAGAGGAAGACCCACCGAAGGAGAAAATGGCAGCATTTGATTGATGGCATGGGCGCAGTGGGTGTGTCCCTCTATGGGATCTTCGTGCCCATGGACTTGCTCCGCACGGCGCAATGATGGTGGTAGCATGGGGTCTGCATCACATCGTCACGGGTCTTCAGCATCATCCAGTTCACATGGCATCATCATCCAGTTGAAGGGCTTGTGGACCGACTGGAAAAGCGTCCACCTTCATTTTGTTGGAATGTGCCTGTGGTTTGCACCCAGAGGGTGCACTGTCCACCAATTCTACGACGTAACGATTCCGATCTTTCGCTAAACATTGTTTCCCGACCCCCGCACGATACATTCGGTTACCATCGAGCGTCCTTTCCCACCAAAAAACCAACAAGCACTTGCAAGACGGTCCGGCCCATCTTGTCTCGCCATTCACCATTCAGCACTTCTGCTGCTTTTGGATTCCCACAACAGCCACATTTTGGACGATCCTGGGCGCACATGTTGTGATTATTCTTCTGTTTTATTGCTTGCTTTCGGCTTGTGGCGTGCTGTGACCATTCTTCGTGTTGAAAATTGGTATTGGACTGTCGGGTTGGACTTTGCACATCCAAATCACCTCGAAGAGGGTTGTTAGATCAAGCGCAGGTGCGTACGCCATATACCCCCCTTTTTTGGGGTCATTCGCGTACAATACCCCAAGGTATGGTACCGGATGTCCAACCCCTTGTAAAATCATCATTTTAGGAGAGAAAATGATCCCCCAATGAATTTTTCGTTTTTGACCCCTTTAACCCCCCGTACCCGGGTACCCCTTTTTGGGGGGGTGGGGGGGGTGGGGGGGTGTCGGGGGGGGGGGTCAAAACTTCTTTGCGTATTCTGGGTGCTGTGTGTGGATTTGAACCCAGGTCCCGGGCAACTTTTTTCTTGTACATGGACCCGCTAACCCATGGCGGGGGTCCCGGGTCCGAACTCCAGGTACCCCCGGTCGCCCCCCCCTATGGGCCCTTGCTAGTGAGGACTTAGCCGTTTTCACGCTGGATAAGGCTGTTTAGTGACACCTGCAAGATTTCCAAAAATTCGACTTTTTCGGAAACCCTGCTGTCGCCCCTGGGATGGGTTTGGGTGATGATTTAGTGACAATACGGGTACTTGAGCACCCATGGGGACCCACGTAGTGGCTGCCAAGCCCATATAGCCCGAGCCATGGCCCCTCCAAAAGCCCCGAAATTGCCGTTGTGTAGGCTGGTTAGTGACACCTGCAAGATTTCCGAAATTCGCCTTTTCTGAAACCCTTCTGTTGCCCCTGGGATGGGTTTGGGTGATGATTTAGTGACAATACGGGTACTTGAGCACCCAGGGGGACCCACGTTGTGGCCGCTGGGCCTATGTAGCCCGTGCCACGGGCCCCCCAAAAGCTTCAAAATTGCTGTTTGTAGGCGGTTCAATGGCATTTGGTGTGAGCACAAACCGCGTAAGCAGTTTTCAACCCTTTACAAGTCAAAAATGGAAAATTTTGCAAAACATTTTTTTGATATTTTGACCACTTACAATGATGAAATATGCTATGTAAAGCATGTTTTAGCCCCCTTTTAAGTGTTCTTCACCCTATTTGGGTGTGGGGGGGCTCCCAAGGGGTCTAGGGCGCAACCTGCTCATGCAGTTTTCCCGCCTCAACAGCTCAAAAATGGAAATTTTGTGAAACTGATTTTTTTGATACTTTGACCATCCAAAATGATCAAATATCCCATGTGAAGCATGTTTTAGCCCCCTTTTATGTGTTTTTCACCGTATTTGGGTGTTGGGGGGGGGGGGGGGGGGCTCCCAAGGGGTCTAGGGCGCAACCTGCTTATGCAGTTTTCCCGCCTCAACAGCTCAAAAATGGAAATCACCTCGCAGAGGTTGTTAGATCAAAGCCAGGCAGGCGTATATAGGGGAAAATGCCACATACCCCCCCATTTTGGCCTTTTTGGGCCTATTCGCGTACCCTACCCCAAGGGGATGAATTGTTAGTTTAACCCCTTGTAAAATCATTATTTTGTCCAATAAACGCATCCCCCAATGAGTTTTTGGTCCGGACCCCCCCAGACCCCCCCCACTTGAAACCCACTTTTTTGAGGTTTTCAAGGAGGGGGGGGGGGGTGGGGGGGTGGGGGGGTGGGGGGGGGGGTCAAAAAAATGACCCCCCCTTTTTTAGGGTCGCAAATCATGAATCTTTTGGTTTTTTTCGATTTTGAGCCGAAAAAGTGTTTCCAGGTCCCGACTCCATAGGGTTTGTATGGGGCGGAGTGGGACGAGCGCTTATGTAGTTTATGCACTTTTTCAGCCATTTTTGCTATGTTGGCGGTTTTGGCGACCTCGGTGACCCCGTGGTATCCACTTTGAGGGGTGTGAGTGGGGATGTTGTGACAGTATCTGCCTCCTAGTATACGGAAGGACGTTTTTTGCAGTCTCTAGCCTTGCTTAGGGCCGTTCACAACCCGTGCCAAAGACGCAAAATGGCTCTTTCCACCAATAATGGCTTAGTGAATGGGCTGGTACACAACCTGCTTATGCAGTTTTTCACCCCGGACAGCTCAAAAATCGAAGTTTCGGAAACTTACTTTTTTGACATCGTGATCACCTAAAATGACCATCCAAGCTATGGAAAGCATGTTTTAGGCCGTATTTACGTGTTTTTCACCCTTTTTGGGTGTTAGGTGGGGGGGGGGGGGGTCTCCCAAGGGACGGGTGCACAACCTGCTTATGCAGTTTTTCACCCCGGACAGCTCAAAAATGGAAGTTGTCGAAACATATTTTTTTGATATTGTGACCACCCAAAATGACCATCCATGCTATGGAAAGCATGTTTTAGGCCGTATTTACGTGTTTTTCACCCTATTTGGGTATCAGGTCGGGGGGGGGGGGGGGGGGGGCTCCCAAGGGACGGGTGCACAACCTGCTCATGCAGTTTTTCACCCTGGGCAGCTCAAAAATGGAAGTTTTTGAAACTTGTTTTTGTGATATTGTGATCACCTAAAATGACCATCCAAGGTATATAAAGCTTGTTTTAGGCCGTATTTACGTGCTTTTCACCCGATTTGGGTATTAGGTCCAAGGGGGGGGGGGGTCTCCCAAGGGATTGGTACACAACCTGCTGATGCAGTTTGTCACCCTGGGCAGCTCAAAAATCGAAGTTTTCGAAACTTGTTTTTTTGATACCGTGATCAACTAAAATGATCATCCAAGGTATGTAAAGCATGTTTTAGCCGGTATTTATGTAGTTTCCACCCTATGTTGGGTGTGTGTTGCTCGCGGTAGATTCTCTGCGAGGTGGACTTGCCGAAGGCAATAGAATTTTCTGAAACTGATTTTTTTGATATTTTGACCATCCAAAATGATCAAATATCCCATGTGAAGCATGTTTTAGCCCCCTTTTATGTGTTTTTCACCGTACTTGGGTGTTGGGGGGGGGGGGGGGGGCTCCCAAGGGGTCTAGGGCGCAACCTGCTTATGCAGTTTTCCCGCCTCAACAGCTCAAAAATGGAAATCACCTCGCAGAGGTTGTTAGATCAAAGCCAGGCAGGCGTATATATGGGGAAAACGCCACATACCCCCCATTTTGGGCCTATTCGCGTACCCTACCCCAAGGGGTTGAATTGTTAGTTTAACCCCTTGTAAAATCATTATTTTGTTCAATAAACGCATCCCCCAATGATTTTTTGGTCCGGACCCTCCCAGACTCCCCCCACTTGAAACCCACTTTTTAGGGGTGGGGGTGGGGGTGGGGGTGGGGGGGTGGGGGGGGGGGTCAAAAATTTTTCGAAAAAATGACCCCCCCATTTTTTGGGTCGAAAATCATGAATCTTTTGGTTTTTTTCGATTTTGAGCCGAAAAAGTGTTTCCGGGTCCCAACTCCATGGGGTTTGTATGGGGCGGAGTGGGACGAGCGCTCATGCAGTTTATGCACTTTTCAGCCATTTTTGGTATGTTGGGGGTTTTGGCGACCTCGGTGACCCCGTGGTACCCGCTCTGAGGGGTGCGAGTGGGGATGGTGTGACAGTATATGCCTACTGGGATATGGAAGGACGTTTTTTGCAGTCTTTAGCCTTGCTTAGGGCCGTTCACAACCCGTGCCAAAGACGCGAAATGACTGCTTCCACCAATAATGGCCTAGTGAATGGGCCGGTACGCAACCTGCTTGTGCAGTTTTTCACCCCGTAGAGCTAAAAAATCGAAGTTTTCGAAACTTATTCATTTGATATTGTGACCACCTAAAATGACCATCCAAGGTGTGCAAAGCATGTTTTAGGCCGTATTTTTATGTTTTTCATCCTATTTGGGCATTAGATCTGGGGGGGGGGGGTCTCCCAAGGGATTGGTACACAACCTGCTTGTGCAGTTTTTCACCCCGTAGAGCTCAAAAATCGAAGTTTTCGAAACTTATTCATTTGATATTGTGACCACCTAAAATGACCATCCAAGGTGTGCAAAGCATGTTTTAGGCCGTATTTTTATGTTTTTCACCCTATTTGGGTATTAGATCCGGGGGGGGGGGGGTCTCCCAAGGGATTGGTACACAACCTGCTTATGCAGTTTTTCCCCCTGGGCAGCCCAAAAATCGAAGTTTTTGAAACTTATTTTTTTGATATTGTGACCACCTAAAATGGCCATCCAGGGTATGCAAAGCATGTTTTAGGCCGTATTTACGTGCTTTTCACCCTATTTGGGTATTAGGTTCGGGGGGGGGGGGGGGTCTGCCAAGGGATTGGTACACAACCTGCTTATGCAGTTTTTCCCCCTAGGCAGCCCAAAAATCGAAGTTTTCGAAACTTGTGATTTTGATATTGTGACCACTTAAAATGACCATCCAAGGTATATAAAGCATGTTTCAGGCCATATGTACGTGTTTTTCACCCTATTTGGGTATTAGGTCGGGGGGGGGGGAGTCCACCGGGGGAGGGGGGCTACTGCTGAGACACGTTGAATCTTTGTCGATGCCAGCTTGATAGTCGTAGGACACTAGGTGCAGAGAATGCTTGTACTCCACGTACTTTGTTCACTGCAGCGAAAGGTGCCTATGACATGTCACTGAAGAGCTTTCCTCTTTGACTTTTGCTTTGCACTTCTGCTTTGTGCTGAACAGCGCCGGTCGTGCACACGCATCTGTATCCCATAGCGGGGGGGGGGGGGCTGGGGGGCTCCCAAGGGATTGGTACACAACCTGCTTATGCAGTTTTTCACCCTAGGCTGCTCAAAAATCGAAGTCTTCGAAACTTGTTTCTTTGATACCGTGATCACCTAAAATGATCATCCAAGGTATGCAAAGCATGTTTTAGCCCGTATTTATGTAGTTTCCACCCTATTTTGGGTGTGTGTTGCTCGGGGTAGATTCTCTGCGAGGTGGACTTGCCGAAGGCAATAGAATCACCTCGCAGAGGTTGTTAGATCAAAGCCAGGCAGGCGTATATAGGGGAAAACGCCACATACCCCCCCATTTTGGCCATTTTGGGGCTATTCGCGTACCCTACCCCAAGGGGTTGAATTGTTAGTTTAACCCCTTGTAAAATCATTATTTTGTCCAATAAACGCATCCCCCAATGAGTTTTTGGTCCGGACCCCCCCAGACCCCCCCCACTTGAAACCCACTTTTTTCAGGTTTTGAGGGAGGGGGGGGGGTGGGGGGGGGGTGGGGGGGGGTCAAAAAAAGAC